>JAPYZE010002856.1:0-14768 GCA_030522805.1 Leptomastidea abnormis | reverse complement strand
TATATATATATATATATATATATATATATATATCGCGAGAGAAAAGATATCGATCGAAAGCATAGCATACGTGCTATATAAAATGCATTGCAAGTCAGCTTCTTCAACTTCCGCTTTCTCTCTTTCTTTATCTTTTTTACGACGCAAGACTTTTTTTTATCGGGAGATGAAAATTCAGACTTCTTCTTTCTTCTTCTACTAGCAGCTGTATACCTATACCTTTATATACGCTCATCGTTATCGCACCGGATTAAATGATATTTTGAACGAAAGCAGTAGTATAGCAGACACGAGACACCCAAGAAAGAGAGACAGAGAGAAAGAAAAAGTGTACAAGACTTGTTCATTCATTCATTCCGTGTCTGATCCCAAACGTCTGGCTCCTATACATGTAGTTCGATAAAGCTCTACTCCCGCGACGTCGGTCGTTGTATATAGTCGTAGTCTAGCCGGTGCAACTGCACTTGTGTATATATACACTGAACTGCACGTATCTGTTACGGAAAGGCGCATTACTTCCAGGCTGGTAGAAAATACGTGTACTATTTTCAACTATATACGCAGAGAAGTTTGGAAAGGTTGTGTGTGACAAGTGATGCAAATGACGTGCCAAGAAGGAGGCTGAATTTTTGTTGGAAAGTTTTTTTTATGGAAAAAAAACGACGATGCTAGAAGTTTATTGGAAAATGATGCAGAATTTCTTTCTTTTTTTTTTGTTGGTTTATATGTCTATGAATTGTGAGCTTTGTTAGAGGACTTGTATGACTGTGCGTTACGTTTGATGAATCGTAAAAAAAGAAAAAAAAAGTTTGGAGGCACGTGATTCGACACTTTGTAGCTTTTTTTTTAAGGTAGTCTGACTTTTAGCATTTTTTTTATGTGTCTAGATGTGTATTATTGTGTGTTAAAGTATATGGAAGATATGACTTGGATGTTTTTTTTTTATCTGTATAGCAGGTGAATTTTTTGTAAGTGTTTTTTTTTTTACATGTTGTCTGATGGCTCGTGCTTGAAGTAGGGGAGAAAGTAAAGTGGCGAAAGAGAGAGTAAGAGAGAAAGAAGGATCTGCTTGTGAGCTTTTGATTGATAAATTACAACAGATCAGTGCTTTGAAATTTACAATTAAAGCTCATAATAGCTTCTTGTCTACTATGAAGCTCTCATAATTTAATCAAACTCATCAAATTTAAATTAATCCATATCAAATCGTTAATTATATTATTTTGCTTGTATGTCAGACAAGATTTTATTCTATTTTATTTTTCTTCTTGCATAATGTATTTATATCATGATCAAGCATAGAGCTTGGAAAAGTTCGATTGTCAGAACAGTAGTTTCGTAATCCACAGATCGTGAGTTCGATTCCAAATATCTGACGATTGAATGAGTACTCGTATGCCAAAATATGTTCAATAGAATATGAAAAAGGCTGTTTAATAATAAGAGTTTGTATAACGTAT
Source organism: Leptomastidea abnormis (assembly GCA_030522805.1). Classification (NCBI taxonomy): domain Eukaryota; kingdom Metazoa; phylum Arthropoda; class Insecta; order Hymenoptera; family Encyrtidae; genus Leptomastidea; species Leptomastidea abnormis. The sequence continues at coordinate 13,308 of JAPYZE010002856.1, read as the reverse complement.
GAGGATTTATTTTTTTTTTTTACTTTCAAATTAATTATTCTAGACATTTAATTATTTATATAGGTTTTTTTTTTACTATCTTTTTTTATGATATGTTTAAAAAGTTTGAGTGATAAAAAATTATATGGCTATGGCCAATTACTTTAAGAGGAGAAAAAATCGTAATGAGGTAGCTCTTGAGATAGTATAAGAAAAGAGATAAAGCAATAATCCAGAGATACCACTTACATTTTGTTGCTAATTTAGTTCTTAAATTTAAGCTTATGTTATAAAAAAAATAATGCAATTTAAGTTTAATTTTTATTTTTAATTTAAATTTAAATTGTTAAAAATAGAGTATTTTAAATTTAATTTTCATAAATTTTAATAACCACATGTTATTAATAAATAAAGTTTTAATTTAAGTCTACAATTTTCTCATACAATAATTTGCTTAAAATTTACTCAACTGTCTGTTTAAAAAAACAAGCAATTTGTTTATTTCCAGTTCTAAGCTTCAGAAACCGAGAAGTTTACACATTTTGTTTAGGCTTTAGTAAAGACCAAGTCATAACCAATCAGAATACAATCCATCAGACATTGTAAACTTATCATACTTTCAAATAAAAGTATAAAGACACAGAACTCAGAATGAAACTGTCATACTTATTTTTAATGCAATTTTAAAAAAAAAAAAAAAAAACTGATTAAACGTGAAAAATTACAGCAACATCAAATCATTCATTCAAGATAAAATTTTAGTTAAAGCTCAGACGATAGCATATACCAAAGACTATCTCACAAATTTCTCATTAAAGCTCTCTCTTTCCCTCAAAACTTTATACGTATATACGGTTCGATACACATTTACGTTCAAGTACATACATAACACGTACCTATATATACATCGTTTAAAAGCACACGACGTTATATATACAGGTATACGTATATATAAGTATAAAAACTGAGTGTCAAGCCCTTTAAACTTGACGAAGCTAAGCATTTCTCTTTCAAAAAAAAAACCCGTATATATATACCTACCTACGTATAGACTTAACTAGAAGGGGTCAAAGAGCAAGGGCACACAACGACACCCACGCGTTTTTATACCCCTTTAAAAGAGAACCTAGCCATTAAAAATTGCGGAGTAGACCTTTACTTCCCATCCCCCTCCTTTTTATACTCTTTTCTTTCATTTTTCTCTTTTTAGCTGGGTTGACGACCGAGACGACGACGATGATGGTTCGGTGCGTTGGTGTAGTTATATATATGTACCGGTGCTTTTTTTTTTTAAGAAGTTTATGCAAATCTGGGTACACTTGGGGGTATTTATGTGTAGGTTGTATCCCTTCCTCTTTTCTTTTTTTTTTCTTTTTCACTTATTTTGCTGTATAGTATGTATGTATGCATGTATAATTTGGTACAAAGTATAACACGAAATTTTTATAGTCTGCATCCTCATTAGTATACTTGGACGCGCTCGTTTATTTTACCATTGACATTGTTTGTGGGCACGTTTACTTCTTATCTTTCTTTTCTTATTCTTCTTCTTCTTTTTTTTTCACTCTGTTTGTTAGTCTGAGTTACACAAATTTTTTTTTTTTTTAATGCTTGATACTTGAAAAAAGGGAAGTTTTTTTTTGTTATGTTTGGATAGGGATATATGCAGTATTATCTCTCTTGTTTGACATTGATAATTTGTCCTTTCATGCGTAAATTTACATGCTAGGACACGAGTGTATGTAATTTTTTTATTCTGCGGTGTATAATAAATTATATATATGTGCGGAGAGATGAATGAATCATTGCGCTTGGATAATTTCTTTTTTTTTTATTCTTGATAAATTGCAGTGTGTATGAGCAAAAGAGAATTAAATTTTAAAAATTGTATTGGTATATTTTTATATTTTTTTGGTGTTAGTATTCATACATGTATGTAATGATAATTTCATACAGATATAGTTTATCGATGTCAAAAAAAAAAGAATTTTTAATTTACGTTAATAACTTTGTGAGTAATAATTTTTCAAGGAAAAAAAAGATAATGTATATAATTATTACAAAAAAAAAGAATGAAAAAAAAAATAATTGAACATCGTGGATATAATTTACTGAAATAATCGTTTATTGTGACTGAACACGCGCTCCTGTACGTTATATTACTTTACTTCATACATATAATACATTATATTTTTATGTATTTGACGATCAATACGTGTATATAGGAGATACATACACACATATCGTAGCGGGTTTGTAAATTTAAGAATTGATAAAATGTTCATTGCGTGAGCGTAGGCGACAAACAAACTGTAATTTTGTAATGTATGTATATAGCTTATACTCTTATTAGCATAACTTGAATATAGATATATTTACAATCGGTAAATTTGTCTATCTCATCAATAAATTTACGTTAATCAATTTGTTAATTTGTAGATGCAAGAATTATTTTAAAAGAAAAAAAAATTAATTTATAGTTCAGAGTATAAATATTTATGAATATAACAAAAAATGATTAACAAATCATTAGACATTGTACATATGTATATTAATATAGTTAGTGAAGTACATATTACTCGTCTCGTATCAGAACAACGTATATAGCAGTAATCACTTAAGCGCATCTCTCTCTACTCTCGGGCAATTTGCAAGATCATTGTATGAATGGTACAATTACAGTCCTATCAAATCATACCATGTACACGAGAGAGAGTTTTATCGTTTCTTCCATATATATACCTCCCTCTTATATGAACAGGACTCTCTCTCTCTCTCTGTATATTACCTTACTTATACCATCACTTAAACTGGCGCTTATTTTTAGACCTGAGGCGTTATATCCTATAGGAGTATACTACTGATGTTCATTTCTACGTGAGAAAATGCTGAAGTTTGATTAAACTATATCGATTTAATTATACATTTTATTTTTTTTAATTTTATTGAGAATAAATTTATTCTGATTTTTCAAATTTTATTAAATAATAACGCATATAATAAAAGAAAATATTTATCCTTATATAGTTTTAATTATTTACCTATGTTAATTTGTATCAAAAATAAAATCAGAAACTAGAGCTCTGAAAATGACTGGCTAGCAGAGCGTTGGTTTCGTAATCTATAGATCGTAGGTTCGATTCTTCAACGGCTCGACTTTGGCCGAATCATTGCGTGAGTTTACCGACATATCGAAATACACTTGTTAGTGTCAAAAGATTTATAAAAAGATTTAAAGATTTAATTGGATACAGTTTTCAATATTTGGTATTTTTTTAGTTTCTTTAATTATATTTTTTTTATCCATATAAATTTATCTACATAAATTTACCATTAATGTTCTAAAATACAAATCAATCGAAGAATTTTTTTAAAGTGCTTAAACTCATAAACCTTATATTTTGATTTTTTTTTTTAATACCCTATACACACACAAATACACTTGCATATTTTTTATTTTACTCGTGTACTTAAATTCTATAATTAGAAATTGAAAAAAAATTACCCCTTACATCACATTTAAGCTAAAAATTCACAAAAATCATTTACACACATACATAAAAACATGCATAACTTTTTATATCCATCACACAGCATCAAAATCACTATCATATTCTATATTCTATATCTCAGGTCATTCTTCCATCTTCATATAACAGAAACATATTACCTCATAGCCAACGACTCGGTTATTCTATAATATATAGCAACTACTATAAACGCTTTTGGCGATGACGACAGCTACCGAAACATCTCCATGGTGACGTTCACACATAACAGACACACACAAACCTTACGTTGCAAGACAAAAAAAAGAAGGGGGAGGGAGGAGATACCTTTATTTTTTTTACTCTCGTCTATTCTACTCTCTTATAAATGTATGTATATATATTCACGCCTATGTTATTAAGTCTCAGGGATATATATATGGGCGTGGTGGTTATCTTCATTAATTTGTCTGAGCTTTTGTTCTTTCAATTAGCCGCGAGCTATTGCTGAAGATAATATTGCGGGTGAGATTTTGCGCTTGGGTATATTTGGGAAAAAAAAAGTAGAAAAAAAGACGTAGACTTTTTTTTGGGAAGTCTTTGGGTAATTGTAACAATTTCAGTCTCTCACAATTTATTTTATTGTCACATTTTTTTTTTTTTTTTTGGGATTCTGTTTAGTAATTTATAGTTTCAACATATATTCTTCATTGTCATTTTTTAAAATAACGGGTGTGAATTCACAAATAAAAATAATAAAATGAATTGTAATGAAATTTTCGTAAAGTAGTACGCAAACAGCATATAGAAGCGCATCCGGTTAAAAAAAAAAACACCTGTTAAAAGCGGGTGTGGCTTGAACTAACTAGGTTTGTGTTAGATTTAACTAGTCATTGCATATATACATTGCTCCGTCGATGCTTTACAAGCAATTTACCGGAACGTATAATAGCTTTTTATTTATTTTTCATTCTTTTTCCTTCTTTTTTATATGTTTAAGTTTTAATTTTGAAATATGAGGAAGAAGAAACAGTCTTAGCTATGTTTAGCTTCAGATAGCAAACAAATTTAATATTTGTATAGATTCATACATGATGCAGCATTGCATAGTTTGTCGTATTACAACTGCATACGTATACCTATTATATCATTCATCTCTAATTTCACTCCATTTCGCTATAATCATAAAAAAAAAATTAATCAAATAAAAAACTTAAAATCCCTACAGATAAAATCACAAAAAATCCTTCTCAAAAATCGTCATTCACACAACCGATCTTCTCCCATACATAATTCCTATTAAACAATTAGCTTTCAGTTCTCCGCAAATATAATTATATATACGACCTCTTAATCCCAACTAATAAAAATACCCACCATGCAAGTTAAAAAAAAAAAAAACTCCATACACTACAACGCTTATTTAAGCACAGTACTTTCCGGCACACGCCCTGTGTATATACATATACTGTATATATCAACAAGCTCCATTTATATGCTCACTTCCTAGACGACTAACACACATTTTATATACGTTGTTACACTCATAAATCTATGTTAAAGCTCATCGATGTGATCGGTAAGGAAAAGAAAAAGAAAAATAAGAAAAAAACGTGATGTCTCGTAAAGCTCTCTGTACTTACTCATATTTTTCTTCCTCACACTTACACACATACCTATACACATATACATTTTATATACCGACCTAGTTGTAAGCCGGCGGCCTTGTTTGCACGCTCGTGCGACAGACGCGCCTATATATGCTTGGCTGCTGGCTATATGCTTGCTAGCTGGTACTGCTGCTCTGCTGTACGCCTACTTTCCGGAGAGCGGAGCACGTTAACCTGTGGCTCTCTTGTTATATACACCGTGTAATATGTGTATGTGGATGATGATGCCGACGCCCAATGTGTCGCAGCTTTCCTTTTTTTTTTCTTAAATTGGATTATTTGTGATATTATTTTAGTTTGTTTTCTTTTATTTAGCGAAAGCACAAAATGAAATCAAAGCTCTTCTTTTTCTTAAGGTACTACATGCCGATTTTTTTACCTGAACAATATAATATACGTAAAATAAACATCAGATGACTAAGACAACAATTAGCTCAATCACACTACTTCAACTCCCTTTTCCTCTTAAAAAAAAAAATTTTTATCTATAAAAATTCTATTTTTTATCTCAATAAATCCCGTACAATATTAATCGTCACCCGTTGCTATATTACCGCGAATATCTTGCGAGTAATCGGGAAACGCAGCAGCAACTTTTGCGCGAAGGCTATTATCGGAAGGAAAATAATAAAAGAGAAAAAAAAATAATATCGTGTGAGTGCCGAGATCGGAATGTTAATGACGATTGGTAGCTGACCGGTAACAAGAGGAGAAGAAAGAAGAAGAAGTAGGGGGAAGTAAAGAGAGTTTGTTTGGTATGTCCACGTATATATTCCCTCACGGTAATTGAGACTCTTTCTCTCTTTCTCTCTCTCTCTCTCTCTCTTGGTGTTCGGCTAAAATGTATGAGTTGTATGGTTGGGGGCTATATGGAATGAAGAGGATAGTAGTAGTAGTAGTATAGTAGTAGTATCAGTATAGGTACGTGTTGTATATAAAGGCGAGGCGAAGCACATATATGCTATAACCGATCATTGCGTAAGACGAGTACTATACCGCAGCTACTATATTGTATAGGTGTAATGTACTACGTTTTTAATGTGTGTACTTGCTTTAAGTATCCGTAAGGAAAGTTTCGTTTTTATTTGTTTATTAGGATATGTATATACGTGGAACTCTGTTTTATATAGGAGTTAGATCTGGAGAAGGAAGGAATAAAATTTAAGGAATTTTTAATGCTATTGAGGATAATTTTAGATTGGTATTTTTACGTGGAATAAATTTCTTTTTTTTTTCTTTTTTTTTTTGAAAAAGATTGGTATTTTATTTTATGTGTTGTAGCTTTTTTTTTTAAGTTCGTAGTAAATGGATACAAGTAATGTAATTAAAATTAAACAGTAATTTTATACTTCAATTTAAAAAAAAGAAAAAGAAAATTTTTTTATGATAGATCGTGATTTTTGATGATTTTTATATACTAGATATAATAATCGGTAAAAAAAAATTAAAACGTGATTAAATAATCATATTTAAACTATGCTTTCACTATTTAATTTAAATTTACACTAAGCAAATACAATTTCACAAAGAAAAAAAAAATTGAACCATAAAATAGACAGAAATTAATATGATTTCCATAAACCAAATTATTATGCAACACAGGTTGATTTTCCCGCAGTCCGCAATTTAAATCACACGATATATACATTCACTATATACCATATACCGCATCTAATTACGTTATAGCAAATTTTATATTCAAAGTAACGAAATGGAAAATACACTCATTTTAATACATTCATTCAAGAAAATTGAAAGAAAAATTCAGTTCATTTATTCGCGAGGTATAAATAGCAATCCTTAAAGAAAAAAAAAAAAGAGTAAAAAGAAAATTACAATACACGCCTACGAAATAATGTACACATAAGTGCAAAACAAAGAAAAAATATAAAAGAGAGAACATCAAGTTATACACATATTTCCCAGGGAATAGGAGTACTGTAAGTAATTTTGCTTTAAAGTAAAAGATATTCATCGTTTTGTCCAAGACGGAATCTTTCTGCTCCAGTAGCCGAGAGATATTTTTTATTTCTCTATTTTTCTCTTTCATCTTCATCATCGTGTATCTATATATATGTGGTTACATTTTCTCGAGAATATAACATGGCACGCCCGGTTGACTATATATAATATACTTTATTACTACCGCATGGTCTGTACAATATACTATCATACATACATCGTGGAATAAAAAAAAAAATATTCTAGTGCATATTATTACGTAATGAAAATTGTTATCTTTATATATATAGTAACATATATGAGGGCGACGAGTTTAAGTTAACTATATATAACACGCTTGTATACGATCTAGTTTGATGCTCTTTTGCTTAGAAGGAAGGCGAATTCTTTGTTGTTAGTGTATATGTGATAGTTGTTTTTTTTCTTTTGGTTTAAGTTATAGCGCAATATAATATTTTTATAAAATAGCAAAGTAATTATCAAGTTGGTAATAATAGTGCTGTGTTGAGATTTTTTTTTATTCTTGGATGCTGATTTATTTTTAAACCTTTGCCACATTTAAAAAAAATACATTTATTAAATAACAGAAATAATAAACAGTAGTAACTAGACATAAGATATTAAAATCGTTAAATAATCGATACTTTAAAAAAAAAAATTAAAATCGGTACACATTACATACACAATCTCTCTAAACTCAAACCGCAAAAGAGCGTATATCAAAATCCTAAACATAAAAACCAGCTTCTTTTTTTCATATACAGATCATTGCGTATATATATTCTTATGTACTCATTCACCAACATAATATACGCGAAAGTGTGACTAAACACAATACCACAAGTAATACGTACAAAAAATATAAAATAAAATAAAAAAAAAATTATTCTCGTTTATAACCACAGACTTATTGCAACTTATATTATAACGCAAACTCACCGTGTATGAAATAATATAGAAAATCGAATCACCGTTTTACTATATACTATTTCCAATAACTCACTCACTCACGCTCTTTGTAATCGGCTTCAATTTACTGATATAAAACGTGCAAATACATCTGTCACGTTTATTATACAGTTGAAGTTTTGTCAGTACGATCGGAAAACTTCCTGTATATATACGTATATATGCTTATATTATACAATTTTTGCACGTTTTGACGTTTTAACTACCGTTTCATTCTGTTTATGTATATACACCTATACGTGAGAGCTTTTATACAAACGTATGTATATATACTTTATGTATATACTCGGAAGTTTAATATTGCACTGCGTATCTTTGAGATATTTTAGATGCTGCAGTTAATGTTATTGAACACGTATATTTTCAGCTGTTACTTACTACTACAGCTGCTGCTGCTGCTGCTGTGTAAGGTGTTATAGGTATATAAGATATTTAAAATTGAAATTTTAATGGAAAACTGATTTACTCGCGTGAATATTATTTGTCGTGAGATGCAACTTTTGTTATCGGTATATTTAAATTAAAGTAAGGTGAGAATGAATTGATGAATTGAAAAAAAAATATATATATGTAGGTCAATAACAAAAGTTTATATGTAAAAAAAAAATTTACAATGATTTTCTCACGAAAGATAATATGTATTAGCAAAGAAACCTTCGTATTTATGTTAATGTCTCTTTAAAAAAACAGAAGGTAAAAATAGTTCAGTTATCATAACGAACATACATCACTATACTCAATACTAGGTTGCCGATCTTATAATATACTTTATTTTCAAAAGAAACATACATAAAATTCGCGGCATAAACACATACCTATGTTCTTATAAGCATATCGCTAATTATAAAATGCAGTCGGTTATTACTGAAAAAAAGAAGGTGTTGGATTATAAAAAAAGAGAGTGTGAGCGAGTGAAAAAGAGTAAATGAGCGAGAGAAAAAAAGTGAGAGATTTAAAGAGATGAATGGGTTTGTAACGTACGTATGTCGTACAAGAAGCCATCGACCTACCTCATCTCTCTCTCTCTCTCTCTCTTTTTTACTCTCTTTCTTATGCAACATTTGCAGTGAGAAAAATATAGTGCAAAAAATGCTGAACAAAAGTCATACAAAAGTTACATAGATATATGTAATACCTGCACAGATATACACTAAAATTCACGCGAATTTTTAGATATATAGAACATCACTTGTGAAAAGATATATACCTATACTTACACATCTTAAGAAAGAAGCACACAACGATACATATACATCTATATATCCACTATCTTTCTCTCTTACTTTGCTCTTTCACTTGCGGATGGTGAGATATTGATTATTTTCTCGCACACGCCGCAAGCTCTCTACTCCGTAATATCTTTCTTTCCTTTTTCTCTTGCGTATTCTTGGTTCTCCACTACTATATAAGTATATACGCAGCAGCTACTTTCTGTTGCGCTTTCGTTTTATATATCTCGACTTTTTTTACGTCATACTGTGAATCAGATTTAATCTTTTCTTTTATTTATATTTTATTTATTTTAGATTGTGAGCTTGCAAGCACATTTGCAAGTATATTATAAATAATATTTCATATGTCTCAGAATTCTGTCATACTACTTTTTTTTGTAATATACAAACAACACGCCAGTATCTTAAGACGCGGAAGTTTTAACCCACTACTTATTTTTTGTTTTTGCGCTGTCTTGAGAAAGCACGAAAGATCGGTAACGGATATAATCGCTTGTCCGTTATTTATCAATCGACTTGACCCAGGGATAAATAAAAAAACCGAGTAATAAAGTTGCGCCGAGACTTATATTTGCTCGCTGTGAAAATTAGAGCGCAAAAGACTGGTTTTTTATTCTGTTACAGTATTATAGTATTTATGTCATGTACCCTGTATCATAAATACAGATCTTACACTCCCTTATTATTTTTACCATGCATATTTAAACACTAATCCTCAGATTACTACTCTTGTATTAATTTCACTTTTATATATACCCCCTTTATGACTTTATCATGTGGAGTATCTAAATTTTCTTTTACTAAGAAAGGGTTGTAAGTGAAGTTTATATTTCTTCATTGATGAAATGAGAATAGTAGGTTTGTTACGTGAGCGTAAAATATAAGGGGTATAATAGTCACATTATGTGATTTTTCTATATGTAATGATCACGTATTACCAACTTTCCCTCTCATTTTATTATATTATACTATTTTTTGTGGTTTACACGTGTGTAAATGGATTTTTTTTTTGTTTTACCTCGAGTCCGTAATGGATACGGGAAAGAAGAAAAAAAATGTGGGTTTGGCCTTATTTATCATTGACCGAAAACGACTTTACTGCGAAAAAAAAAAGAAAAGAACGAGATTCTATACCTGAACTTTCCCTTTTTTTTCTTGCTAGGATGATCTCGTTTTGTCTGCAATGTGCGGTAAATTGATGATGATTGTTAAATTATTTTTTATTATTTACTGGAAAATGAGAAACTGAGATTTATGGTTTTTTTCTTTTCTTTCTTTCTTTTATTCTTTTTATGTACTTGTACAAAGAGAATGAGAATCGAAGCGTATAATTGTAATTTGATTTTATATAACAAAGCTATAAAAATTAAACGATAATTGATGACTTACGATTTTTTTTTCTTTTGTGTTACAGTTGAGATACAAAAATGCCGGAGGAACGTAAATTAAGCGTTGGACCAACGGAAACGGCGACCGAAAATGGTACCAGTTCACCAAGTAAAAGTCCCCTTAGCAAGGGTAAAACAACACTTGCTAGAATTACTTTATTGGACGGTGTTGTTAGAGACTTTAACATCGAGGTATTTTCAATTTTAAATCGAGTTAATTAAAAAATTTAATTGTATAATTTGAGATTAATTAATTTCTTTTTTTATTTATTTACAGAGGAAAGCAAAGGGTTACGAATTATTTGACAAAGTCTGTCAGAGTATAAATCTAATTGAAAAAGATTATTTCGGATTGGTTTACGAAAACAAATACGACTCGAGGAATTGGTTGGATTTGGAAAAGAAAATCTCAAAGTTCCTAAGAAGTAAGACTTTACATTTTTAAATAATAATAAAAAAACTTATCAATATAATTAAAAAAAAACTAAAAAGATAAAAATTATTCTTCAATTATTTCAGTCGAGCCTTGGAAATTTAGTTTCGAAGTAAAATTTTATCCACCAGATCCAGCTCAACTACAAGAGGACATAACACGTTATCAATTGTGCCTGCAAATTAAAAATGACATAGTTACAGGTCGTTTGCCATGTTCTTTTGTCACGCACGCACTTCTGGGCTCTTACTTAGTACAATCAGAAGTGGGTGATTACGATCCCGACGAGCATGGCAAAACATATTTGAAAGATTTTAAATTTGCCCCCAATCAAACTCAAGAATTAGTCGAGAAGGTCATGGCTCTACATAAAACGCACAAGTTCGTTTATTTTTTTATTTATCATCATCATTATTTTTTATTAATTTTATTGTACTTGTAATAATTTTAATGATATTACTTTTTTTTTTTGTTTAATTCAGAGGTCAAACACCAGCAGAAGCCGAATTACATTATTTGGAGAACGCTAAAAAATTAGCAATGTACGGTATCGATCTTCATCCAGCAAAAGATTCCGAGGGCGTTGACATTATGCTTGGTGTTTGTTCAACTGGTCTATCAGTTTATCGTGACAGATTAAGAATCAATAGGTTTGCGTGGCCAAAAATATTAAAGATATCATTTAAAAGGCATAATTTTTACATTAAAATACGACCTGGTGAATTTGAACAATTTGAATCAACAATTGGTTTCAAATTGGCTAATCATAGGTCAGCTAAAAAATTATGGAAAACATGCGTTGAGCACCATACTTTCTTCAGGTAATAATGATACATTAAAAATTTTTTTGACAATTTTAAAATAAGTTTTATTAAATGGCTTGATTTTTTTTTAGACTCATGAGTCCTGAGCCTGTAAAGAAAATTGGTTTAATACCTCACATCGGATCGACGTTCCGTTATTCCGGCCGAACTTTACACGAAACGAAAAAGACTCCGATCGAGCGACAACCACCAAAATTCGAACGTTTTCTTAGCGGACGACGTATGACATCGCGAAGCATGGACAGTGAGTTAACTATAACTGAGTTACAAACCTTATCCATCTAATCATTAAATAAAAACAAAAATCGTCGCATTAACATTGATATAGGCTCGTCACAACCTGTGCTTTCAGCTCTAGGTGCACAAAAGAACCTTGAGTCTTACAGTATGGAACCAAGCAAACGTCATACTTTAAGCTACGAACCTGATACATTACCAACAATGGAGCATATCGATCAGCGTCCAAGTCCTATTAAGAAGCAAAAGGAGAAGGTATTTTATCTTATCATTTTCAATAGTCTCTCTTTTTTTTTGTCTTTTTATTTTTGGAGTCGTATGTCGAGAATGAGAGTGTGTATTAAAGAGGATATATATACAGTTGATGGTAGGGAAATATCAACGGATGATTATGTTATTACCACGGGTGTTATTATAATCTGCACATCACACATATACTACAGAGGCGGTTTATATTTATATTTAATATGCATTTATATATTATACAGTAGTTGTGATTTGATCGAACACCAATTGGCTCACTTTTTGGAATTTATATACAGACCTACCATTTGTTTTTTTTTTTCTAGAAATTTATTTGTTTAATTTTTTTTTTTTTTTTAATCAATGTAAATATTAACAATCACTCGCATCGACTCATTAATCATTTGTATTATCAAGCTCTATGGATTTTTAATCGCAGGTATAAAGAAAAAGTAAAAAAAATGGCAATTATAAACGTTTTAACAAATGAAAATGGCATATCTGTAATTATATATGTAATAACTATGTACACAGTATTTAACTAAATCTCACTTATTGCACCGCCGACAATTTATATATATATGGTCTATTTTCAATTTTATGGCAACCTTTTGGTCGTAATTTGGCCAAACTGTAAAAGTTATTATTTTGAAGGGTCACTAGGTAGAATTGGTTGGTTTTACCATACAAAATCAATTTCAAACGCGAAACTAATACAATTTTGAAAAATATTGAGTGGGGGAGCAATATACGTGAAAATACGTAATTTTTGCTAATATAGATGATGCAATTTTTCTACTTTGTTCCTCTGCAATTTCGGTTCTGTAAATTATTTTTAACTTCTTAAAAACTCAAAAAAAAGCTTATTTTAAGCACTAAAATA
>JAPYZE010002855.1:0-15503 GCA_030522805.1 Leptomastidea abnormis | reverse complement strand
GATCTCACGTTTGCCACCCTCGGCTTCGCCTCGGGTGACAATATACGTGAGATCTGAGACCTTCTTTACTTTCGCTCCCTAGGCATGTAATGTACTATTGATGAGGATGATGATTTTTACATTTGATAAAATGATGCTTATGTGCTTAATATATCTAATTACGACAATAAGTTGCAAGCATATTTACAAAATAAAACACACGTAACGCATAAATTAAAACAAGCTCAAAGTTTTTATTTGCGTTTAAAATATGGCACTGAACGATTTCTTCGTGATTTTTTGTTTAATTTCTTGAAAACCAATTCCTTCGATGGCAAATCCTGATTTACGTCAGCCTCATCACTTGTATCCCTCAACGAACAAGTGTCAGTAAGATCAACTGATGATAATAAGCCACTGTTATTTGGCTGGAATCGCTGTAAACAAAAAAAAAAAAATAAGTCAATTATACAATATTTATTAAAAGATAGGATTTTGTACATCTTTGATAATAGACGATAGTCACTGGAAGTGAAGAGTAGCAAGAAAAAAAAATTAATATTGGTGGATATTAAAACCGGCGCTCTAACGAATTGATCATTTCAGATGTTACAAACAGAGATGTTAAAAGTGAATAAAAAATGAAGCGACTAATCCAGAATAAGTGGCAAGCAAAGCCGTAATAAAGATTTTTCGTGTTTTTTTTTTTTATAAAACAATAATAAATATATAAATTATAAAGGAAAGGAGAGTATTCAAGAGACTTATCACTCGTGAAATCGATTTTTTTAAAAGAAATCGGTTGTAATCGAAGGAATCCGATAAAATTGTAATCGGTGAAATCGATGTGAATTTGATGAAATCATTTGAGCAATTTAAAATCGCTGTAATCGCTAAAAATACTTAAAAATCACGGAATATTGAAATCGATTTAACGAGTGAAAAACCCCTTGGGTGTATTAGTAATGGAAATGTTAATAATGAGAGCAAAGATAGATTAAAACACATAACAAGAGAAAGAGTATTGAAAAAAGCATATATAAATTATTTGTATAGTTAATACTTACATTCTCTAGTTCAACCTTAAACTGGAAAATAGCACATGAAAAATAAAAAAAAAAGATATTCTTAAAGTTTGGTTAAATTAAAGCAAAAGTTGTCGTCAAAATATTATTATAAATTTTTACCAATTGTAGTTTTAAATCATAATTTTCTTGTCTTAAGATTTCCGTTTCTTTCTCTTTTTTTTCAGCAGCGCTCCTCAACTTATAGATTTTACTAATTAAATAATCGATAACACTTTGCGGAGTAATATTTGCATCTGTGGTCTGAAATATAATACATATTTATAATAAAATAATTTAAAATTTATATACGAAATTTATTATAATTTGATAATATATATTTTAATATAAGATTGTATAAGTACCTCATTCAAATTTTTTTTTGTCCTTTCTGTTTCCACGTGATTATCCATATCTTAAATTCTTATTTAAAAGCTTATAAATTTACAAAATTTGTATTAAAATATCAGTAATAAACTTGGCTAAACGTTGATATAACATTGATGTAAGGTATATCTGCCACTTTTTTGCAACTGATCTCCTAAAGACTTTAGTACTGGTATCAACAAGAATAGAAAAAATAATATTCAATGAAGCTTAGCTACAGTTAGTTTTATACAATATTGTAGCGTTGTCAGCTACGCTTAAATAAGCGTCCTCTTGCCTGCCTTAATACAAGCCTTAATTACTCTTATTTTTTCTTAACTAAAAAGAAAAGGCAGTGATTGGTGATCCCAAACCCCAATAATACGCTTCGGTCAATGGTACAGTAATTAAAAATAATATAAACATTTAATTAATATTTGACATTCAGTAATATATTATTGAGGGATGAGAAAAAAAAAGATTTAGTATAACGCTTGATATAAAAACATTGATATTTCATTAAATTTTCTCAATTTTATTCTGCAAATAATTTATTTCAATTTTATTTGTTTCATAATCAATTATTCATTATCTTAATTTAATACACATTACTGTAATGAAAGGAACTAAACTTCTCTGAATTATTAAATATTCATCAATGAAATCGCAAATTATAGATGAATAGATTTAATCTGATAAGGAATGATTCAAGGCTAACATTGATCAAACTATAAATTGTTATAAATTCAAATTTATGAATTTATAATCATAATATTTGCTTATTAGGCAATAAATGAATAATTTATGTAATCATTTGTTTCTTACAATATGTAATTGAAAAGTTGATTTTTCTGCGAATAAGAAAAAAAATTTACATATTGCCTTGAAAAAGATCAATCTTCAATGTTTTTCCTTGATATTCAAGATTATACATTGGAAATCTACATTATTTATATATATATCTCAATTGCCATAAAGAGAAACAAATAAAAAAAAATAACGCGACGGAAGTAAATTGTACATAAAAATATTAAAATATAAAAATATGAATATAGTTTTATTATTGAATTAATCCTTAACAATTTTTAGTAATTTTTTTTTTCTAAGATTATTTTACATTTAAATCAACGTACTAACGCACGTGTTATTCATCATCACCTTATATATCTTATCATATCCAAACGAAAGCCACGTAAGTCTTGGAAAATTCCAATAACCGCAAGAAATTATAATCCCCTCAACGACAAAAAAGAAACTAAAATTCAAATCATTCGAATATTCGCGCGTCATTCGAAAAACAGGTCGTTTGAAATTTGGCAACGTCGCTTTTTAACGCCACTTGCGCTAACGCGGCGTATTTCGAAATTACAAATTTCTACAGAAATTCAAGAGAGAGCATAAAAAGACAGTTATAATTGCGCGCGAATATTAAAAGAGAAAGAAAGTTTGATATTCAAACCAATCAGTTAAACAAAGATAGAAAATTTATAAGTCAAAGTCTAAAACGTATAACCATGTAAAAAACGTTGAAATTTTACATCGCGTAGTAAAGTAAATAACGTGAAAGCACCGCTGCGAGAGTTTTGACGATTCGTTTCAATGTTGGGCGGACGGCGGGGCGGATAGTAGCGCCACTTCATAGTCATCCTCTCTCATTCGTTTCTCGTCGATCTAGCGCGACGGACGCGCAGCAGCACAGAACAGCCCGCGCGCGATAGTGCGAGCTGTCCGTGCAGTCGTCGTCGTCGTAGTCGTTGCTGCTGTCTATACCTTACTAAACCCGCCCGTTTTTTCTCTTGTGAGTGAGTGTGTATGTGTATCGTTCGTGTGTGTGTGTATGTGGTAATTCGGGCGAACGTGGGTAAGGAAGAATCTAAAAGGAGGCTTCAAAACTTTTCTTCGTGGCTCATCTACAAGAAAAAGTGAGGTTTGTTTCTCTGGACATCCTCCATATTCCCCCCTCCCCTTCCAACTTCTAAAGTGCCTACGTTATAATATATATCTATATATATCGCGTGGTGTGTGCGCAGCAACAGAAATTTATAGAAGAGAAAGAGCATGCTGCTGCTGCTGTTAAGAATTTCGGAGCAGTCAACAATTTAACTGCGCGCTGCGGTGAATACCTTGATTTCAAGTTTAACCTAAAGTTTCAAGTTTTCTTCGAATATATATACATCATCTACAACGACCTGGACTGGTTTTTCTAACGTGTACTTGTGGTGGTTGGTGTGTGCCGCTTAACCTCGATATTATAGCGCGACGACCGTTTTTCCTCTTTCTCTCTTTTTCGTGTGCCTCTCGTCTTTCAACTCAACATCAGCAAGTTTTGTGCTGGTATATATAAAGTGTCTGTGTGTCCGTGTTTTCTTGTGTGCGCGCTCTCGTTTATATGTGTGTGCTTATTATATAGATGTGTGAGAGTAAGTGGCGATCTACTCTTTGCACATTCTCCTCGAAGAAAGAAATATATATACAGATATAAAGTCAAGTTGAAAACAGCATAGGATAAAATTCCAACCTAAAAAAGAATAGGCGCATTTTGGAATCTTTTTGACTCAGGGTGGTTTATAATCCCGCTCTCCACATACACATATCTAAATACATAATATACACATACGTCACATCATAGAGTGAGATCTATCTATATAGAAAAAAAAAATAAATAAGTAAGCCTATAAAGTGGCCGAAAAGCCACTAAAAGGGCTATAAGAGTCACCGCCGTTTTGTGGCTCTTTCTCTGGCTGCTACGTGCGGGACCCGCTGAGCCGGGTCACCAGCATCAACAGCAGCATCATCATCATCAGCAACACCAACATCAACATCATCAGCAGTTACAACGGCAAATTGACGACGCCCAGTGGCCTGTTCAGCAACAGCAGCCACAACCTTCAACATCACTGCCACAACAAACAACCCATCAACATCATCATGATCAACATGGAGACGGACAAAATTCCCGAGGACGAGAACAGACCACCCAGCAGTATGCAGGTGAGTTTTTTTTCCTTTTTTTTTAATTATTTTGAGAGTTGTGTATCGTTTATGTATGTATGTACATACGAACTAGTGTATGTGCAAATGTGTACTTGCTACCGACCTCTTTTACACAAGAGCGGCGGACGCTCTGTGGCCTAGATATATCTTTGCAATGGACCTAGCCGTACAGTACATACGTATATACATACACCAAAGTAAGCTGCTGCTGCTGCTAGTTTACCTGCGTTCATGTATATATAGGTACGTAGAGGGGGTGGGGAAAAGAGGGCAACGGCAAAAGGTGAGCATATAGAAAGAAAGAGTATGTAGGATATTCTCTCAAGACTCGCAGCTCTCTTCTTCTTGGATGTATATATATCTATATATCTACTCTCTCACTCTATTTCTGTCTTTCTCTCTTCTGTCTTATATATATGTACTTATATACATTTGCTGTACGATGAACTCTCTTTTCTCGGTTCTCTGCGATGTTATATCGTAGTGAGTAACAGCCAGAGAGCCTGTCTGCCTGTTTGCCTGCGCTTGACTGTATACACTGATGATGCTATAGGTAGGACGTGTCTCTAGCCGGACGTGTTTCACCTGGCTTTACTTAAGAATAACACTGTGATGATGCTTATTCATACACTTCTTTTTGAATACATAAGATAAGAGTGTGAAAAAGATTAAGGAAAAGAATTTCTTTCTTTTTTTTTCTTTTTTTTTGGGTAAGGTGACGAAAGCGTTAATAAATTGCGATTGAAAATGAATTTAAATATGATAATTTTAAAAGTTTTGTTTTTTTATTTGGTCGTGTATTTAAAATTTGGTATTATTTACTTTTTATATGCATTACTATTATATGGGCTCTTTAATAACCTTGCTTTCTCGAAATTGTAACCGTCAAGGTTGTTGTTATTCGTATGTTTCATATCGTCGTTTGTTTGTTTTATTTGTAAACATTAGGATATAGGAGACTGATATCTACTTCTAGGTGATTTAAACAATGGTCAGTTTAACGGGAATTTTAAATGGAATTCGAATAAAAAGATATAAGAATAGTGTTATGGTCAATGTTTAACCAAAACTGTATAAATTTATAGAGTTAATTAATATTTATGGTTTTGATTTAATATTAATTAAATTTATAAATTCAAGTATTATTTTAATTTTATTTTAGCTATACCTGTTTTAATAACTATATAATTTTGTTGATGTTTAAAATTATCAGCAAATTTTATAATCAATAAGTTACCAAACTTTTTTTTATCATTACATATCAAATAAAGTTACCATTTAACACTATATATTTATTAGAATATAAAAAAATTAAAAAAAAAAAAAGAAAAAAATTTATCCAGACTAAATAAAGTTATTTCGATAAATCCATCACTCAAATTGAAAGCAAGAAACAATCTAAATCCAATTGCAATAGCAAAAATTCTATAGGGGAATAAACGGTAGTCCGATAAGGTTTTCCAAGGTATAGGGAACAATTCCCTTTACTCAAAAACGAATTACAATTGAATTCCTCTTGATTCCTGGCACACCTTTTCATCATCCCATTTTTCACCAAAAACAGATGTGTCTCATCTCTCTTTGCTTATACTATAATTCTTCACACGTGTGTCTGTATACACACCCACATATACATATAAACATGTCTGTACTTGTATAGTTGACTAACTTCCTTTTTTTTATTTGTATATACGAAGATTCTGAGTTATAATAGCATTACTCACGCATAGTTGCGGCATTTCGTGTGTGCTTATATCTTTAGTTTGACGCTTGTTGAGTAAAGCTTTCTTTTCGCGCCAATTGATAATAATCACTGTTTACGAATGAGATAGTTTTCGTTTAGGTAAATGTATGTGTAATGAATGATGTTTTGAAAATATATGGATTGTCTTGGATAGTATAAGAATGGTTTGTAGTCGATTTATTATTGGAATCTTGGAAATTCAACGGTTTAAATGTTTTGTATTTGATAGAAGTGAGTATAATGTGATTCAAGGCTTATCAAGAAGATAAGCGACGTTTTTTTTTAAAGTTGGCACTTTTTTCTTATACATGGGGAATATTGATGTTTCAGATTCAAGTTTACTTAGAATATTATGTTATTGTATTACGTTGTTATCGAAGAGATTATATTAGTTACAAGACTTGTGAATTTTTTTTTTTTTAGTGAATTTTTTATTTATGTTTATGAATTTTTAATTCCTTTCATCATCGTATAAATAATTGGAAATAAAGCTTATAATTATGTACACACTTTCGTAGCATTTCATAATAATTTTAATTAAATATAAAATTGAAAATAAATATATATTTATTGACATAATCAATTTATTCCACTTATCAATCTGTCAGTTCAAAGCTAAATAATATACAAATTTTCTTTTATTTTCAATTTCACAAAAGCTAAACACCTGCTCCCAAAATAATCGTTATATGTGAAAATATATATTATACAAATGACATAACAAGCATTAGTACCAAAATTTTCCACCCTCCCTCCTCTATTTGTCAAGCTCTCCCATAACCCAACGGTCAAACCCATTTTCATACAGCGTACCTATATAGATAAACCTCGGTATTATACAAGGCCTTGAAATCAAAGAGCAGCATACACATACAACAATCGTGTTTGGCCCTGGAATTTTTGTACGACAACGATATATTATACACACCGGCAAACGTGTATCCTGACCCGCCATCTTGACTTGTTCGCAAGTGTATAAGAGAGAAAGAAAGAATGAAAGAAAGAAAGAGAGAGGCAAATGGTGTGTGCCTCCCAGACTTCTCTTTCTCCTGCTGCTGCTGTTGCTTGTCCGTCTTTCCTTCTCGTTGTAAGGTATATCTACACCGCCACCGCCGCGTTCGTTTCATATACAGCGCCTTCTCTCCTTTTTCACGCTTCGCTGAGTTTCGAAAGCCTCTTCTATAATGTAGCTTGCGCCTTCGCACCGGCCGAACGAACTGCTCTCTGATGGTGTGCTGTGCTGTGCTCTTGGGAAGTACCTCGAGATATGGTATAAGCAACCTTCACAGCATGGTTCTCGTTTTTTTTTCCCTTTTTTTTTCCTTTTTTCTTTCATTTTGTATTGCGAAAGAAAGATACGCATTTTCGGTTGTATCCTACTTGTCGTTGGAATTTCTTTTTTTTGTTCTTTCTTTTTTTTTCGGGAGAAGGGTTTTACAAATTTAAAGCAGGTAATAGCCGATTTTGTCTTAAAATTTTTGACTTTTTAAATAATCTGAATTTCATAAATTTTTTTTTTCACTAAAATGTGTATTCAATTTTGTAATTTAAATGAATATTTTATTTCTAAAAATATTTATAAATTGTATATAAATATTTATGCAGATAAATTTTATTCAAGAGATTATCGGATAATCGATTCACTTAAAAAAAAGTTAGTATTATGCAAAAATTTGTAAAAGGAAACATAAAAAATACAGTGTTTGTTGAGTTTACTATGAGTGGTTGCTAAGGTAACTAAATTACTTTGTAGGGGGTGAGCTCTAAATTTTTGATAACTTATTTAGGGAAAATATGATTAATTATACTTATCGATTACAGTTGACAAAGTAAATTTATTATAGCTTTATCGAGTTGAATTAAAAATTCTTGATAATTTATTTAATAATTTATATATTAAAAAATAAAATTTTTCAAATAGTATTTTTAAATAAATGTTTATAAACTAATTTTCAATTACATTCAATCTAATTTTTCTTTTTTTTTTTTTTTTATTCTTTAATTTCAAATTAATTTCTAATATGCAATAAATAATAATTTCATGCAGTACATTAATGTTACTTTAAAGTAAAAGAATAACTTCCATTTTCGTCATTTTTATTTCACCATAATTAACAATAATCATTTTAATAGATCTTTCGCATGTTTCTATTCCATCTTTATCCCATCTTACCGTACCTTTAATCGTAAGATTTCATATAGGATCGTAAAAAAAAATTTTAGCATCATTAAAATTCAAGTCACTAGCGAGACATATGTGAGCACGTCACTACGAGCCATACATACAAGCCATCTTAAGAGACGAGAAACGTCGTCTTTGACTCTTCCGGGGTTGTGTGTTTTTATTGATTTCACCTAGTTTCAAGATAAAGAAAGAGAGAAAGACACGTTTTGCTTCCCACTTTTGCTAGAACGTGCTATTTTTTTTTTTTTTTTTTTTTGCAAGTATGTCTCATTAGGTAGTAAAAATAAATAATAATGATATTTTTAGCATAAAAATATTTATTTTTATTTTTAAAAGTAGCTTTAATTTAAGAAAAATATACTTCTCTAGCATTTAATTTCACACGTAAATATAACTGTAGATCTCAATATTAATCTTTTAATTGGCTAACGGAACAATACATACAAATATACTATTAAATTCCTTATAGAATTTTATTATAAAAAGAAAATATACAATTATTGCGATAATGATTATTAAATTATTGTAAAAAAGAACTTTAATTGCTCTCACAAGACCCAAACAAAAAAAAAAAATTAATGTCAACTTGGCTTTTGTAACATATCTGATCATTAAATATATCAAGCTTATTGAGCCTTCTTGATAACAAATATTTACAAGCCTTCAAGTAGAATTTAAAATAACTGTTTTACGAGATAAAACACACATGCAAAGACTAAGCATTTGTTTGGTATAACGTTATAACTAATACAAAATAGACATATTGTCAAACTCTTCCCTTCCTTTTTTTTTCTCAATACACGTATTCGTACAATCAACCTAAATTTATTCTTTACAACAATAAAAAATAATAAAAATTTATTTCGTCACTATACCACTACACAAAATAAATAAAGCGTCCTACATTCGCGAAAGTATAATAACAGCCATTAAAAACCAAACAACGACTCCACACCTATATATACGTATGTTTTCACCACCACCCTTTTATCGATTGTCAGTCGCCTTGGATATGCATATATAAGAATATATATACGCGTCTCCAATTTTTTCCCCCAATAAAAAAAAAGAAAGAAAAAAAAACCAAAAGCACCAGCCAAATGACATATCCGCAACGACGTCAGTTTCCTTATAGCTGCTATAGTTAAAATTGCCAAGATTCGTGACGTAGTAGCGCATACGTCTTCCAAAAGATCTTTTGAGTATATAATAAAAAGAAAGAAAGAGAGAGAATTACTTTGATGATGACGCGCGACTGTGTAGACGACGTAGTAGTCGACGACGCCCACGAATCGTAAATAGATGTTTATAGTATAGGTAGTGGAATATATACATATATATATTATCATAGTGGACTATGCATCTTTAAAGTTTTTTGCTTATATTTCTTCTTCTTTCTTTTGGCCTGTTTTGGTTTGGTTATAGTGTAATTTTGCCGACTATCTTTTATACCAAAATGTATGCTTTTCTTAATGGATTAAAGTTGAATAGCTTTTGACTATATGGATGGGTATATAAATATATTTATATAAAGAGCTTGATGTATGTGATGTGTAATTTGACCTGGGAATATTTTTGAATTTATTTTTAGACGACTGAGAAAAAGTTTCCATTTTTTTTATATATAAAAATATACAGCCTGTTCTACGATAAATTATTCCCACTGTTTGTACACAAGTATATATTTACTTGAATTTTATTCCGATGTATTAAACATAAATATGTATTAATATTCGAAATAAATTTAAATATAATTTTATAAAAAAAAAAATCATGTGATTCAGTAAATTAACAATTTTTTTTACTATCGTACACTTGAGTTTTGTAATCAACGAAGTTAACTTTTTTTTTTTCTAACGGTAAAAAGTAACCGCGTGAGAATAATAAAAACATACGTATATAAATGTATTTTCATATACATTTTGTTGCGTAAACAGTTAGACAGATGCATTTTTCTTTTTTTTTTTTTCAAGTAATGTTTGTATTATTGACGCAAGCCATATGTACACACACACACGAACTGCATTGACACCGTTAACATTTAAACGTCATTACATCAAATACATATATATACCTTTATACCCATATGCTAATAAGCTTTATTACACGTCAATTTGTATTTGGGTTAATTACGTGAAAGAGAGAAAGAGAAAGAGCCTCGTCTACAAATTGCATATATTATCGATTAGTTTCTGTTAATTGTATGATTATACCATATTTTCGTGTTGATACAAACGGTCAATTCGTAATTTTCATGTTTATACACAAGAAAAGAGAAATATTTACTTGAACATAATTTAATTTATCGAGAAAAATTGAAATCTAATATCCTATTATTGATCTATCGTATATTCAAATAATAATATTCTAATGAAAAAACTTGATCCACTTTTTATATCTTATATTTGACATTTTTCTCTCAGTAAGAAAGTTTCATTTCCTCCTTGTAGTCCAAGATTCGATTATCCCTTTTTTTTTTTTATTCCATATAAACGAGTTTTCTCCTCTCTTCCTCATTTTTCTGTTACCCATCCCAAAACGTCCACACCAATCTTTCACTTTCTCATACAAATAAAAAAAAAAAACGTGATTTCATTCGCAAACAAATCTTTGCAAAATTTTACAAAAGTCTCGTTTTTTTCTAAAAAAAAAAAAGATGAAAGGAAAAAAACATAAAAAAGTAACGGGAATTACAAAATATATACCTATATCGTATATATACCCATTGCATAACGGCCTTATAAGTTTAGAAAGCTCTTTCGATATATCGAAGAAAGAAAAACAGTTGCACGCTTGGTTTTTCTTTAACACAACTCTCAAGCCTTGCTACTGCTGCGGTTGTCGGTAGGTCTCTTTTTCTTTTCTATATATATATATATAATTTTTTTTTTTTATTTCTTTCTTTCTTTATTTTATTGAACACACGCTTGCACCGATAATTGCAGTTGTATAATGGCGAAACTGTATATATAAATATACACCCTGTTATGTGCGGTAAATTCCAGGTATACAAAGATTCTTCTTCTTAGTTTTTTCTTTATTTTTAAAAATGTAAATTCTACACGTTTTAAAACTATCGACGATAGAAAATATTTCTTGTAAAAGCACAGCTTTCTTGTGAACTTGACGAGCTTTTTTATTTCTTTATATTATAACTCGAATAGCGTCTGCATGCGCAAACTGTCCACAAGAAGAAAAAGATAAAAAGAGAGAGAGAGAGAGAACGTCAGTTTACTCACAATATTAATACAAGCACCTTGAATTATTCGCATAATTGATCTGTTACGATTTAACATGTGCCTTGCCTATATACACGGCATTGAGTTTTATTCTCACGGGTTATATATCGGTGACTCTTGCAAATTGTTTTAATTTACGATTTAATTTAATTTGCACTTATTTCGATGACTCAGCGTTTTATGCGGAGTTATATCTACATTGTTAATTTTTTTTTATTTAAAATCGTATATCACGGAACTTGGTTTTATTTAGATAAAATTTTTATATGAAAAAGATGAGCTTGCAAAATTTAGGTCATATTATTAGAGATAGGTTATTTCTTAAAATTTAATATTGTAATTGAAACTTTCGTTTTAATTAATTTTTTTTTTATCATAAAAATTTTTAATTTCATTATAGGAAAATTTTTAATTTTTAAATTACAATTATCTACCAGCGTAATTTTAATTTTCTGCTACATTAATTTCATAAAAAAAATAATTAAAAAATTTGGTTTCATCCCAACAAGATTAAATGAGATTTAAATTCACGAGATTAAAACATCCAATATTAAATATGTTTCTTACTTACTTACTTGGTATTAAGTTGTACACAAATTTAGATATAAAGTTTTGTTATATAAAACAAACGGAAAGGTATATGCATATTAAAATAAGTAATTAATAATAGAAAGTTGAGAATATAATACGTTTTATAAGCTATTTTAGTACATATAAGATATTTTTCTGTTACATAAAATTGCATATTAAAATACTTTTGAATTAAAATTTTTTTTCTTGGGAAAAATAAACAGGTCAGAAAATTACAAAGTTTTCAGTAATTAAGACATTTTTCACTGAAGCTAAGGCTACGGTCGAAATAGTAGACACTTTAAGTAGGGAAAGTCTAATGTAACCTGAATATTAAAAAATAAATAAATTTAATAAATGAAATTTTACTTAAAAAAAACAGACAAATAATTTTTATTATATCAAACATTAGCATTTAAATAAAATTCAATCTCCTCATTCATAAAAAAAAAAAAAAATTAATACCTTCTACAATTTCTGAAATACTGCATGAAAAAAAAAATTCATAAAAATTCTCTCCTCATAATCCTGTGGACCTATAAAATTAAAATTCAGCAATAGTAGTGTCTCGCACGAACGCTGACGATGGACTCGACCATAAATATAGATATATATACATATATATTCCACTTCCGCATGCATATAAATGCAAGTCTCTAAGCACGTCTAGCTTCCTGTTCTCTCTCTCACTACTATATAGTTACACCAACAGCACAGTTAAGCCCATTCATTTGCGCCATGATTCTTCCAATTACATGACTATATATACATACGAAACTTCGATTCAACGTCAACGAGAAATCAGTTTGGAATCTCGCGTTTCAGCTTATACATATACCTTTGCAATAGTCGTCGTCGTCGTCGTCGACTTTTCCCTTTCTTTTTTCTCCTCCTCTTTATAGACTCTCTTTAAAGTGACGTTGCCATGCTTTGCTTTTCTCTCTCTCTCTCTTTCTCGCTTGTCTGGCTTGCGAGAAAACTTTAATGAGCTGAGCTTGCTAAACCAAGGTCGACGTTTTCAATCTTTTTTCCTTTTTTTTTTAATCTTTCATTTTTGGTATCGACTTGCGGAATGAGACGAGAATTTTAAAATTGGTACTGAGTTGGCTCGTAAGTGTTTTTATCGACGTTATAAGTGTAAATTTTGTAGTTTCTCGAGATATTATCTGGTACTGTAAAGGTTGTGAAATTAGCATGTAGGTTGTGTGACTGCATTATTTTATTATTTTTATTATTTTCATGTATATGTAGGTATGGATAAAAATAAAATTTTTTGAAATTGAAAAAGAAGAAAAAAGTCTTAGATCTACAAAAATGATAAGAAAAAAATTTTCATTATTTTTTTAGAAAAATAGGTCATACCTGTCAATCGCAAAAATGATTGAGTATATGAAGGTTTCTAAGATTTCGTGTACCAAAAATAAGAATAAGAATTTTTATTCTACATTTTATTTTTATACGCAGTAATTCATGCACATGACAGTTTTTGAATTATGAAAAAGAAAATTGAATTATTTCAAGTATATTTTCACTTAAAAAAATATAATATTTCTTTTAAATATATTAAATTTATGACAACTTAATCAAACTTGTAACTCAATTCTATAAATTTATCAATATATATATATATATATATATATACCAACTATTATCGCCCACTCTCAAATAATATTGCAATTTCAAATCAAACATTTAGTCTCAAAATCCCCTACTGTCACTCTCAAGTAAATTTCAAATCAACATCAAATCACACAACTCATAGCCTTAATACCATGCATATATACATATATATCACAATAAACCTCTAGGCAATCACTCTGAAACTGCGCTTCCAAAGGAAACATATATAAACAGCAGATTCTCTATCTCTCCTTTGCACCCCATTGATTTTCCATTCAAACCTTGTCGATTTATCGATTACTGGCTATAACCTCGAGGCTATTTAGTATGCCTAAAAGCGACACAACATTTGCATATCTTAAGCGTAGTTTCACTACTAGTTTTAACTATACGATGGTATACAAAATATTTGATAAAAGTTGTGAGGCTTAAAAAGAAACATAGATTTTAGTTCAACCAAGGCTAAGTACATAAAAGCTGCTGTGACGGAAGTTGCGTCTAGACACTTGCTACTTGATGTCTGGGTAATGTAACGCTTGAGAACTGGAAATTTTGAGAAAACAGATGAGCATCTTCTGTTCTCAATTTTCTGTAGAAATATATTATCAAATCTCTTTTTATTTATCTCTTACTCATCCTCTAAGTTAATAAAAAAAAAAACCTATTATTCACTAATATACGTGGTCATCAAAAATCTTACTCTTAAAAAAAAAATCTTTGATCTCAGCCGCAATAAACTGAATGGAATAATCGAGTAATGGACTCTTTTAAGTTCAAGCACTTTTAGTATATATGTGTATGTGTGCATGTGTGTAAGCTGCGAATGAGTTGATTCTCGAGAGACTTTTTTTTTTTTTTTTTTTTTTTACTTTTTTGATAATGCAGAGGGACACCCAAGTTTACGCTAGTACGAGATTATAATGCATGTGGGTCACCTGTGATGCGATATATGTAGACATTCTCGTTAAAAAATTTTTTTTTTTTTTTGTACGTGAAAAAAAAGGAGGTCTCTCTAGTGAAATTGAAATTTTGCGTGTGTCGTATTTGTTCTTGGTTATAGGTATAGTTAAAGCATTTCTGTAGTTAGATTGCTTTTAATTTACTTTTTTATTTATTTATTTATTTTTTTTTTACAATTAATGAATAGCTGGTTATAAGCAAATACTGTAATATGCTAAATCTAAATTTCGAAATTATCTTAGAATTATCGCATTATGATATTGATGATCTTTAATCTTAAAAAAAAAGTATATTGAACTCCAGCAATTACTTTTTTTATCAAAGTTGACAGACAACATTGAGGAAATATAACAAAGCTTAATTTTATTCATTGACAAAAACAATAAAAAAAATCATGCCTCTAATATAAAATATATTACAACCCGCAGGTTCTGAATTTTACTACCATGTGTCGCGTTATACCTACCTACAAGCAATGTATACGTATATAATACACACATAAGTTTGGCATTTTAAGGACAGAGGCAACAAAATCATGCACACACATCGTTTCTACTATATACATACACACAACGTGTGTACATCGATGCTTTGTTTCAAGCACATATGTAGCGGATCCGCAAGAGAAAAAGAGAGGCGATATACGCAAGACATAACATGAACAGCAGCAGCAGGTTTCGTGTGCGCAAAGAATTAAACAATGACGCGGGGAGATTCAGGAGATTAAAAGAAAGAGCGAGGACGCGGTGTTGAGATATATATATATATATATATATATATAT
>JAPYZE010002854.1:0-14771 GCA_030522805.1 Leptomastidea abnormis | reverse complement strand
TTTTTTGAGTTCAGGAACCTTCAAAACGTTAAGAAAACCAAAAAAAACCAATTTGAAAATTTTCACCGTTACAAAGCTTTCTCTTTGAGAAAGCAATACCTCATTTATTTAATTAAATTTACTGTACAAACATTTCACTAAAAAATTTCTTGAATCATCAACAAACACCAACGCAAAATACCATCAATCAAATAAATTGCAACTAATACAATTTTTATCTCCAACTTACCTTCCATCAAAGTATCCCCTAATACTCCCCTCACCAATATAACCCTCCCTCCCTCCCCCCAGCCCCTTCAGCACACAAATTAGGTTCTCGGTGTGTAGTCGCAAAGTCAGAGATCGATCGTACCACCCGCATATATTCCCATCAGTAGCGTTGGCAGCCATGAGTGACGACAAGCTACATTCGAACCATCTCTCTGTCGAGCTTGCACACATACACACACACACACACACACACACACACACACACACACACACACACACACACGCGTGTATGCGCATGCATGAGAGAGGGAGAGATAGAGAGATGAAGCCAAGCTGGTAGATCTGGACAAAGGGGCTAGGTGAGTGTAGAAGGAGATACGAATATACATGCCTCTGTCTCTCTGCTTGGACAGTAGAGTAGAGAGAGAGAGAGAGTCAGATTAGAAGTCGGCAATCAAGCCCATTATACACTCCGCTGAGTTGCTGACCCGTTGCTGCGTGACCGTTAGCTATATCGTACATATATAGTCTCCTGCTACTGTTCTCTCTCTCTATCTCTCTCTCTTTTACTCTTGGGTCAATCCCTCTATGGTTTTGCTTTCTCTCTACTCTCATTCCCTTTCTATATTTTGCCGCGTCTGGATGTTAGCGAGATGTTGATTTTGGTTTGATGCTTGATGAAAGTGTCATATGATGATTTTTTTTTTATGTGTTTGATTTTGCTGTGTAATTAACTAATTATGAAAAAAAAATTGATGCTAATATGAAAAATATGTTTGTAATAGTAGTAGAGATTGTTATTAAATATTTTGATTTATTTTATTTATTTATTTATTTATTTTTAATGTTATAGATTAACAATTATTTACAACGAAATTAATCTATGTATATATTCTATAATTAATTTTAATTTAATTTTATTTAATTTATTAGGTAAAAAATAATTAAAAATTGTACAGATTGATTAATTATAATCATGCAGAAATAAACAAGATTCTTGGATTAATTATGAATACATAGATAATCTAAACTAATTTTAATTTTAATTCTAATTTATAAATTACACTATTTTTCATAATTTAAAAAACTTTAAATGATTACTCCTAATATGTTTTTACTATTAACATTTTTTACCTCTCAATATTTTAAAATCAAAAAATTCAAAATTATAAAAAAAAAAGAAAATAGCACTACAACTTTATCAAACTAGCAGAAAGCGTTCCTCCAATAATTCAACTTTACCAAAACTACTTTGCAAAAAAAAAGAAAAAAACCTACATCGACTCAAACGTTTACATCATAAACTGTCTATTTAAAGGGATAGGTCAACCTTCTATAGGACACCAATCCCCTCCAGCAATATAAGTCCCTCCTCTTTTCCTTATAGTGCATTCTTCGGTATCAGATATAGTATAGTCCGAAATGCACGCCTGGAATACACAGTTAAGGATCCAAAAAAAACGAAAAATCCTTCCTTCGCGATTAGGGTCATGCTGGGATATTCCAAATATAACCTTCATATAAGCTATATTTACTTTTTTTTTTGGGTTATGGAATAAGAACTGCTTTTCTTTTCGTAGAAAGCAAAGTATCTGAACATATTTGTATATATCGTTCTTTGTGTAAGATACCACTTACTTTGGGACGTGATAGTTTTCTCGGTTTTAAAATTTTGTAGATTTATTTTACAAAAATAATAAAATAATTTTTACGATTAATTAGTTAAATGCTATAACTGAATGTTAAATTTTTAGAAAAAAAATATGACCTTTCTTTAACATGTTTTATCAACTATAAAAGTTGAACTAGAATTCTTACATATCCTGTAAGATTGAACAATAATTGTCTTGATTTTCTTAAAGCCATACTTTCACAAATGAGCAATTAATTTTTATCCCTACTTCTCCTCTCCTCATGCTTATTCTTTACGATTAAAAAAGAAAAAAAAACAAAAAAGGTCGACACAAATGTAATAAGACACGTAGTACATTCCTCCCACTCTTTCTCTTCTAACTGTCGTATGTACAAGAAAGAAAAAGAAGTGCAGAAGAAAGTCCTCAGCTGAGAAAGAAAGAGAGAGAGAGAGAGAGAGAGAGAGAGAGAGAAAGCAAGAGGAAAAAAAAGGCTTCTCGGAAAGCTCAAGTGAAGACGACAACGGCCTTACGTTAAAAGAAAGAGTGGCAGATTACGCTTTCAAGCTTTTCTGGAGGATCATCAAATTAGCGGCGAAGTGTAGTCTCTGAGGTAGAAGGGAACAGGAGAAGGGAACAAGCTGTTTTTTTCATCTTTCTTCTATTCTCACGAGAGAAAAAAAGAGAGAGAGAACGAGCTACTATAGCCTTTCCCTCTTCTCTGTAACCCCTTAAGTTGGCCAGCTTGCGATTCTTTTTCCTTCTTTAGCTTTAACATACGCTTCTTACCAAATGCTTCTATGAAATTATACTTGCCTGAGTATTTTACTACTGAGCTAAGACTGCGTATACAAGTTTTACTTACATACGTGGTTTATTTCCACTACAGCTTTTTGCCGATTCTTAGATTATTATAGTTATATGTTTACTTGATGTTTTTCGGATTTTTTTCTATTTTATTTGATAATAAGAAGTGATAATGATTTTAAAGCTATTAAATTTTATGGTCTGCTGACGTTATAGAAGGAATCGACGAAAATAAATATTGATAATAAAAATAAATATTGAGATTTTTTTGTTATATTTTAATGTCAAGTTATAAAAAAGTTATCAAAAATATTTAAATACACGGTATTTTAAAAAATAAGGATTAAATTTTCTAATACTAAAATATTTATTTACAAATTTTCATTAGGTCGTATACCCCAATCTTCCTTAATAAGATCACTACCTTTTTCACCAACCATAAGTGTCGAAGCATAAGTATTACCTCTAGGAACAACAGGCATAATCGAGGCATCGATAACCCTTAAATTTTTAATACCCTTAACACTTAATCTTGGACTAACAACTGTATCATTTTCATTTAATGGTCCCATTTTACACGTACCAACGATATGTCCTATGATTCCTGTATATTTTTTGGTTAAACATTCGTAATATTCCAAAGTAGCATAAGTTAAGTGATCACACAATGGATTTGATGTTTTTTTAATTTTGAAACCTGCATTTTTGAAAGCTTTTGTTTCTGCAAGTAATTTATTCAGCCGTGCTCCTTCAGCTAGAGTTAAAACATCACTATATTCAGAAAAATATTTTGGATATATTAACATATTACCAGATGGATTTGAACTATTAAGTTCAAGATAACCACGACTTTTAGGTGTTAATAATAAAGTTGTAAGTTTGAATCCATCATAATAAGGGAATAGTGTATGATCAGTATTGGTATCATCATCATGTTTAAATTTAATGTAACCTGCTTGGATATCAGGAGCTGAAGTTTTTTCATATGACGTTTTGAAAAATGCAATGTTATCCATAAACATATTAATGGATAATGGACCACTATGATTAGTCAACCATTTGATTAAATCGTTGAAAATTGTTTTGACAGTAAATGGTAAAGTTTGATTAACTACCCTAACTTCAATTGGTGTTATTGATACGTGATTATGTAAATTTTTACCAACTGGTAAATCCTGAATTACTTCAATACCAGATTTTTGAAGATTATCAGATGGTCCAATTCCAGACAACATTAAAAGTTTTGGAGAATCAATGGTACCTGCTGAAACAATAATTTCCTTTTTAGCATGTGCAACTATGATATCGTCAGAACCTTCAATTTTGTATTCGACACCTATAGCCTCTTTTGTTTCTGGATCAATTATAATTTTAGTCACTACAGAATTGACGCGAATCGTAAGATTCTTTCGTTTTCCACGAATTGACCTAAGAAAAGCACCATTAGCACTTAATCGAGATCCTTTTACTGTAGCATATTGCATTCTTGATGTGCCAATATTATCTCCTGAATTGTAATCGATTTCTCGAAAACCAAGTTCTTTCCATCCATCCATTATGACTTTAGCGTTTGGATCGAAATAATCAGCACTAGAAATAGTTTGGTAACCTCCAATTCCATGATTACCAGGACTTTGTAATAAGACCTATTGACAATTAATTGTTAAAACCAAATCTATTTTTAATTCAACAGTAACCATAACATAAATTTAACTTACTCTATCGATAGTTAAATCTTCAGATTTTTTAAAATAATTCAAAACATTATTCCAAGACCAACCATCATTGCCAAGACGTGACCAGTTATCATAATCCCATTTGTTACCACGAACAACATGTGAACTATAAAAATTACTGCAACCACCCAAAACTTTAGCTCTTGGCCAAACACAAGGTTGATTATTACAAGAATTTGGATCTGGTTGAGTTGTGTAATTGTAATCAAGGGATGACGTTGGCATAAGTGTTGTTAAACCAGGTACTGCTGCGATAAATGGTTCTTCATCTCCTGCTTCTAATACTAGTACCTTAATTATAATTGTTCATTAAAATTAATTGTAAAACTATTCAGTAAAAATTAAAAAAAAAAATTATTCAGTGCAATTTTACAATAACGTGATCCAATTTTTAATTTAAATTAACAAAAGTAATTTATTGACTATCACCACTATAACTATCACTCACTTACCTTCCATTCATCAATTTCCGTTAATCGATTAGCAACAACACTACCAGCAGTACCACCACCAACAACAATAAAATCAAATTCACTAGAACCATCGTCAGGATTTAAATAAGCAAAATGATTGTCATAAGATGATCCCATATATTGTACAAGAAATTGTATAAAAGTTAATTGTGCAGCACTACAAGAGCCTGGTGCGCATAGCGCTCTATCATTTCCTATTCTCCAAACCATTATACTTTTAACACGTGAATAAAGATGCGTCTTCTTTTACTCGTCGCGACAGATACTGTACTACAAGAATATAGATTGTGTACGAATTGTTATAAGCGAGAGACAGGTTAATTAATATACAGTTTCCTTAAAAGAAATTGAGTCATTGAAAAACATCTATCTTAAGATAAGTTGATAAGAAATTGACGATGTTTATTAAATTATCTGTAAGCGTTAGGAGGTCGTGACATGCTTTTTTTTTTCAATCATCTAGATCAGCTAAATATGTTTTGATTTTGTTTTGATGTCGAGATTTATAGGAAATTTTAAGAAAATATAGTTTTTAATTATAATTATTTGATTTTTTTTTATTAATTAGGTCTTCATTTATATTTAATTTATAAATATTGGAAAGTAAAATTGATTAAAGTGTTTGATTAAATTAATTTCAGGACAGTCAAATAATTTAATAATATTACTAAGAAAATTGAATTTAGAAAGAAATTTCTTTTATTATATTTATTATTGCGAGAATTTATATTGACAGTTTTTCCTTATTTTATAAGAAGAAATCATATATCTTGAAAGAAAAATCACATATCATTGGATACTTATATGATTAAAATTTAATCAATGGATCACTAATAATAGTCAAAATTAAAAGAAAAAATAAATTCCTGCCATTTTATTAAAATATTGCCAAAATTATTATCTTTAATATATTTTAAAAATCTAAAATTTCACAAAATTTTCAATTAAAATTAAAAAGTGCAAAGTCAATAGCTAAGAATTTTTATTCGTGTCATCAAATATTTCCTTAATTTAAAGTTTTTAATTTAATCTATTTAATAAATCGATAAGCTGGCTTTATTAAATTAGACATATAACTTTATCTTTTAAAATTTCAGATAAACAATCGCGAAAGCCACGAGGAAAGTTAATTAATTCGCAAGTGAGATAACGGTAACATAACATTCCACATGACGTGAGAATATATATATATATATATATATATATATATATATATATATCCTCATCAATTTAACATTTTATTTTTATTTTTATTTTTACTCCTGCTTTTATTTCCTACTATGATAATCAGCAATTTTGAACAAATGAAAATACACGGGTATATATGAATTTCATAAGAAAACTAGCATTATTGAAAACAATTTATCAAAAAAAGACGCGTGAAGTGATAAAGTGTTACGAAGAAAATACTTTTCAATTTTTATTATTAAAGTTTCTAATGATAATTTTTATAATATTTAATTAATTTATACCTAATAATATAAGAGTGGACAATATTATTTCCGTATTAATTCGACAGAAGTGTTAGTCTTCTACTTAATATAGTCTCCGTATAAGAATTCTAATACCGTATGTTTTCATACGAGGCGTCGATATATATAAGACCAAAAGAGGCTAGCTAAACTTCACATATAGCCTTTCCTACTGGTTATATACGATATTTTTAACTCAAAGCACATACACAGCAAGAAGCACATGAATGTTTTATAACGACGGGACTTGACTTGCCTTGCACCAAGCTTGCCTCCGGCTGTATTGGCCGGTGCTTGAGCAAATCTCGTGAGCTTTGCAAGCTCAGAGGCCAGAAAACGGCTCGATATATATAATATATATACGTACATACTTGTGTTACAGTGTAAAGGGATATTGTTGAAAATTTCAAAGAAAATTGCGTAATATATATCTCTCTTTTTAACTTTATTTGTACATCGCTTTGAAGTTTTTTTTTAATTTTTTTTTTATATTAAAAGATAAATTAATGTCATGTGCAGATATATTTTACGTATGTTTTAATACTCATTAAAATATTATTTATATTTATTTGCGTAAATACAGTAGTTAGAGGTACAGGTGGATAATTAATATTTATACGATATAAATATTATTCCACGTGTATCCGCATTTGTCAAGGCATAAAAGTTATAAAGATACGAGTTTAAAGACCAAATAAAAATGTAGAACAGATTTTATTTCCTTATATTTCTCTTTCCTCATTTATTATAAATATGACAATTAAAATAAATAAACACGTAAATACAAATAAAACTATGACGTATATTATACGTAAAAAGGTAAGGCAACTCTGATTGATAAAGTATACTTTTTTCAATAATTCCACGCTAAAACTTGAATCAACATTCAAGACTTTAAATTTCCTTCTCCAACCCAAAATAAAAAAAAAAAAAATAAATAAATAAATAAAATAAAAAAATGGAAAAAAAATTTAGCGCAATCACCGCAATTCGTTTCGAAAGTATACAAGCTCTGAAAAGCGCGTCTCTTAATTAAAATTTGAACGAGTTTCTCTCAAGTACGTACTTTCGCGCGGTAGTAGTAGCAGTTGTAGTAGTAGTAGTAGCGATGGTAGTACCTATGTGCGCGTGCGCCAAAAAAAAAGAGAGAGAGAGAGAGAAAGAAGATTTTTACGTAATTTACGTGCTAACGAACGAAAGAACGAACGAAACGACGAGGTTTCGACCCTTCCTTCTTTTCTTCCTCATCTCCATCCTCATCCAATCGAACTAAAAAGAGAAAGAGAGAAAAAGAGAAAGTCCACTCCGAAAAGTGCATTCAACACGACTTCCGTTTTCCCCCGTCCGATTCACATCGTACACCGTCCGCAAGCTCTCGAAAACTTTTCCTTCCAAGCTTGCAATGCTACGTGTATTGTATATACATGTACAAAAAAAAAGACAACCTTTTCCGGGAATATCAAGCGAGATAAAAATAAAACGAAATGAAATAAATAAAAAAAAAATAAAATAAAATAAAAGAAGTCAGCATCTCGCGAAAACGCTAGATCGCAGGTTGTTTAGCGGGGATTGAGTAAAAAGAGTAAAAAAAGAGAGAGAAAAAGTAGTATTGCTCGCTTAGGCGTTCGCTTTTTTTAATTGGAATGTGGTTGAGAGAGAGCGAGAGAGAGAGAAAGTAAAAGGAGAGTATAGGAAAGGTTGGTATATATATGTGGGGGGCAGTCAAGAGCTTTTGTGTGAGCTTTTGTCCTCTTTATTGACGAATGCTAGGGAATAGAAAAGAGGAGGAATGGTTTTGTGAGCGCGAGTTTTTACTAGGGGGGGGGGAGGGAGGGGAGGACAAGCACTTTGGTACTCTTTGGATTACCGCTTAGAAGAGATATATATATATATGTAGTGTTGGGACAATGCCGAGGTCAATGGCGTCAAGGATGAAAAGACTGATGGTTTCGAATGGGACAGTTAAGCTTTTTTTTTTCGAAAAATCGTTTTGAATTCTTTGATGGTTTTTTAGCGAGTGTGGAATTTTTTTTTTTTTTTTTTTAGTTCAAAGATTGTGTATGTGTATATTTGATGGTTAAACAAACTAACAAATTTATACTTTCGATATTTGAAGTTTGATTGATTGGTGGTTTAATTAATTTTAATTTTTGTTAATTGGTATATTGATTTTTTTGAATTTTTTTTTATTGAAAAATTTAATGTATTCTTTTGAACGAAAACTTTGTTTTTAATTTTGTTTTGATGGTAAACATTGCATTTTCGATAGCACGTGATCTATAAGTGATATTTCTTTTTCAAAATTTTTAATATAAAAAAAATAAACAATTATGTATTTTTAAATTAAAATGAATACATACACAATTTGCATACGCAATGTTTTCTTTTTCATTTTAATAACACACCAGTATTTATTTCGAAACAAATTTATAACATATGGAAAATAATTAAAACAACATACACGTTTAAAATTTGAAATAAAATTAAAACAGGTATACTTGGTATAATGCTAATAATGATATATAAGCTAAAAACATACGTAAAATTAAAATACCTGAATATTTATTGTTATAGGAGAGCTTACATCGTTTGTAATACTTTAAACATCCAATTAAAGTAGTAGACTTACCTGAAACAATAAAAATAAATTAGGATTAATAATATATAATGACAATAAAAAATAATAAATATTTTTAATAATAAAAGTAAGTGTACTTATTGAGGACCAAGTGTATAGAATTAGAGCTTGGTCCATAATTACAGAAAAATTATACAACGATGGAATTATAAACATTTCTTATCAAAAAAATTTTTATATATCTACATATTACGATCATAAACATTCTAAAAATATGAGTCACATTTATAAACCTTTAAAATGCATCATTTTAAAAATACTTCCATTACATATTAAAGATAACAGCGTATTCTCAAAACAAAACCCTCGGAATCTTTTTCACCACGTTCGCCTTTAAAAAACTGTTTATTTACTAAAAATACATTCAGGATAAATTACCGTCATTAAACATCAAAATATTTATCCGAAATTCTGAATAATTTTTTTAACAATTTCTCTCATCTTTCCATTACCAATACTCATAAAATAAAAATCACATCCTTCAAATAACAAAAAAATTAAAAAAAAAAAAACAAATCTATACCCCTTCCCCTCTTTTTCAATTTATCATCAATCAAGAGTGACGTAAATTCTTGCTTATAATCCAAGCAGTCCGTGCGTCATAGCTCAGAATTGCAAACGTTTAATGACCAAATACCCTCTCGAGAAATCTTGCTTTAAAAATCAAATCTTTTAGGCTTATAATATATATTTTTGAATATATGTAGCGATAATTCGAGTAGAGCTTTTAACCTTTTTGCTCGATAGAATCGAGTATTTAGACTGATCTTTTTTTGCAAGATTTGTTTTTCCTTAGTCTTGGTTAGTATATGGCTAATTGTAAATCATTGGTCGGGTTATATTTATTGATGTTACGTGTACGAGTATGTTGGATTCGTTTTGAATTAGAGACGACTGCTTTTAGGATCGAAATAGCAATTGATGTGAGTAAAGTTAATTTAAGCTGTGAAAAATCGATTACGAAATATCAAGCTCTGATGTTATAGAATTTTGATGTTGAAGATTGAAATTTATGTAAGATTAAAATTTATCGATCAGGTGTCAAATTTTTGTTTGTAAATTTATTATAAAGAAATTAAAGATAATTTTTTTTGTTTGTAAAAACCTGCTAATTGTACAAAAAAGATGTTTATACAGCTGAAATTTAATAATTAAATTTTTAATGCAGTGAAGATTCAATGTTATCACTGTTATCAACATTGTTTCAAAGTTTAAATATATGAATTTTTAATCATCTTTTTTGCTTTGTTTTTAATATCTTTTTTATCTTACGTTTAAACGATTACATAATTTTGATTAAGCAATCTAAATTACTTGTTTTAACTTAAAACATTATTACATGACCCCCTAAAACATAAAAAAAAAATTATATGATAATAACCTTTACTTGTGTTAAATTAAAATTAAAAAATCAACTGTGACAAAGACGTTAAAAGTTTAAGAGGAAATAATTATTAACTATAGTAAATATTTAAATACCGATTACTTAAACTATAAAACATCATAGGGAAAAAGAGTAAAATGTAAATAGATTATTGAACGAATGATACATACACATATAATCGAGGAAAAAAAAAAATAAGAAACTAACAATTTTTCCGTGCACTGAACCACATCGTCGTCGTCGTCGTCGTCGACGTCCTTCTACCGCAAGCAAACGCGTTAGCATTTGAGTGGATAGGATAGAAACTCGTTCGTTTTTCTCTCTCTCTCTCTCTTTCATAGGCTCATGAATTTCTGAATAAATCACAGGGAAGGAGGATGAAGTCGACCGACGTAGAAAAAAGGGAATCGAGGAGGAGATGATTTTGGAATTCATTGTAAAATGGAACGTTTTGAATAGCATAGTATATAGGTAAAAGTGGGTCTCTTTTACTCAAAGGAATTTCTCTCTCTTACTCTCTACTTGCCTTTACTCTTGCACATCAAATTTTCAAGCGCTCGTCAATAATTTCGTGGTGGCTTATCGCTGTATATCCCTTCTTTTACCTTTTAGTTGGAAAATCGAATCTTTGCTTTTTCGAAGATGAAATTGATGCTGTATGTATTTCGATTTTAAACAGTGTGTGTTCGTTTAGATAACGTATTTAAGTTTTTAATTTAATTTTAATTTTTCTTTATTTATTTATTTTTTAGTGTTAGGAAAAACTGATTGGATATTTTGAGTTTATAAAAAATATATTTATAAATTTTCCAGCACGTGTACATTTTTAAGTTATTACAAGAGTTATAAATAAAGGAAAATTTTTCTTTAATTATACGAGGAAAATTAATAATAAAATAAATAAAATATTAATTATCGAGTTATAAAAAGAAATTAAATATTATTTTTTATACAACCAGTTAATTTTTTAATTAAAAAATTTACGATCTTTTTTAGTAACTTTCAGAAAATAAAAAAACGTCTTTTCTTAATGGACACTTTAGTGCTATGGAAAACTGTGAAAAGTGACCATAAAGTAAAGGTAAGGTCATTTCAGACGTAATATTCATTCCTAATTTAACTATACGATACCGTAAAATTATTTTATGAAAAAAACAATTTATTAACATAATTACAGAAAATAATGACAAAAAATAAAATTAAATTAAAATAAAAAAATCTTAACAACCGCAATCTCTCTTTTTTATAAAACTATAACTTTCAACCCTCTTCTTTCAATCTTAACCCCCTCGAGGCAATTATGCTTTTAAAATTTTTTTAATTAAAGTTCGGGTTTCGGACACCAAAAAATAAAAAAAAAAAAGGGAGAAGAAACTTGATGCCGATATCTCCAACACGCTTGATTTCTATTGCATATTCCATGAAATACGGTAGCAAAAAAAAAAAATTTTTTTTTTAGGTAGGAAAAGAGGGGGAAGGGGAGGGAGGGATACGCGCTACTGGCTGCTGCTTCAACTTTTTCCGATAATTTTTTTCCTATACATTATTGAGCGCGTAGCAGCAGCAGTATATAGTAGCTACGAGAACGACGACGACGGCGCGTTTTCTCGCGCGGCCGGAACACAAAATGACAAAACTGACCTATATACGAAACTTTAAAGCTTGGGAAAAAGAGAGAGAAAGGAGAGAGAGAGGAAGCTTGAGAGACGTGTGCGTTGGCGAGACAAGGCTCGATGTCCTTTATTGAGGAACTTTATATTTTTCGTTTGACATATTGGAAAGTGTTATGCGAGGTATAGTAGAAGGCGAAAGAGAGAGAGAGAGTGAAAGAGAGAAAGAAAGTTTTCTATGTGATATCCGAAGTATTAAATGAAAACTTCGACTGCCACTGCTGCATAATGTTGGACCAATTTTAATGCGGAAAATAGTCGAAAGTTTTTGTTGAATATAAATCAAGGTCTTGATTAGCCTTATACGCTTTTCTTTTTTTTTTTTTTATTCTTTTTTAAAAAGTCTATAACTTTGTGAATACTGTTGCAACAGTATGTTGTGTTTATTATTTTGTTTAAGGTGGAGTTTTAATGATTTGTGGACAATAATTGAATTGTCGTAAGTTTTTTTTTATTAAATTTATATTTTGAAATTAATTTACATAGTTTACGTTATGAAAAAAATTGAATAATTTTCAGCAATTTTTTTAATACCAGATAAGAATTCATAGTCGAACGTAATTGTAATATAAAAATTCCCAAAGATTTGCAGACAATTTACAAAATAAATTTTTCACCCATATCTACAATTCAAAATTTTCATCACCAAATGGAAAAATACCAACAACAACAACAACAACAACAAAAAACCCAAAAAAATATCCCACATTTTAAAAAAATCGAAATCCTCACATCCCTTACAAAATAAAATAAACCACACACAATCATTTCTCAAACAAGAAAAAACCCTCCCCCATATACCACAGGAAGAAAATAAAACAGCTCACAGTGCAAACAGGACAAATCGTAGGTACTCTCAGACTAAAACACCCGCGAGAGAGAAACTCTCGAATCTCTCGTTGGCCCAAGAGAAGTTTGACGAAGGCAGATTCCTGGGGGGCAAGAGTAAGAGTAAGAGAGAGAGAGAAAGCTATATACAGAATATGGTAAGACGACAAGAGGCCACAGGAGAGTCTAAGGGTCTCAAGGGTCGACTTTGCTAGAACGGCCAACACACTGAGGCAAAAGAGGGAAAGAGAAAGAGCTCTAGCCGAGCTGGCAAATTTTATTTGTCCTCGTCCGAAGGATCAAGCGACTTGAAAGAGAGAAAGAGAGAGAGAGAGAGAGAGAGAGAGAGAGAGAGAGAGAGAGAAAGGCTTATAGTGGTATCTATCTTACTATCCTTTTCTATTCTATACTAGAGCTCATTGCTGGCCAGGAAGGAAGTGGTCCAGTATGGTGTGGTATATACTGAAAATACGAAGGAGAGGCTTGGGGATGCTTCTGAAAATGAGGCGAGGGAATACAAGGTTTTATTTTAGGTAAAGGTTTTAAAGTAAAGGAAGAGTAACGAGATTGTGGAATATTTTACTTTATTTATTTTTTTTTTTATTAAGAAGTTTTTTATTTTTGTTTTTTAATTATAGGATTATTGAAAGTTTTTGATTTTAATTATGTAAAATTTTATTGATTGAATTTGTTAAAATTTAGGTTGATGTAAAAATCTGTCAAATACATTTATGTATTTTAATTATAATTTGAAGATTATATTAATAAATTGACAAATATTAAAATTATTGAGTACTTAAAAATAAAAAAAAATAATAATAATTATTAAATCAAATACCAGTTAAAGGAAACTTCGATAATTTAAACCATACCTATATAGAAAAATAACAAAAAAAAAGAAAAGGAAAAAAAATAATATAGAGATTCATACATGAGCCTCTCACGCAAGCAAAGGAACACATCCAGAGTTACTGAAGCACAGCAGTTGTACCAGCAACATACAACTATATACGTTATCCAAGGCGACGAGGCGCGAAAAAAAAAATAAGAGAACTAACATCGAT
Organism: Leptomastidea abnormis; assembly: GCA_030522805.1. NCBI lineage: Eukaryota > Metazoa > Arthropoda > Insecta > Hymenoptera > Encyrtidae > Leptomastidea > Leptomastidea abnormis. Next base: position 858 of record JAPYZE010002854.1, on the reverse strand, counting down.
ATATCTCCCTTTTTTTGCCATATACATACAACACACAGCATCATCCCCTTTTTATTTCTCTCTCTTTCTCTCAGTTCGTGCGCATTCAATTTCCTGCATCTTCTCATAGGCCATGACTGAACATATACACGCGTGATCGCATACGCGTGCACGAAAGTAAAGTAAAGAAAGAAAGCAACGAATCCAATTTCTTGCGTTCGTTATTTTCCACGCGACGACCGTACCTATACCCTTATTTTTCTCTCTCTCTCTCTCTCTCTTTCTTACAAAAGTGAATCCTCAGAAGCTGCTTTTGTGTGGTGAAGATATATATAGTAAAGAGAGAAAGAGAGAAAAAGAAATTTTTCTGGTGTGGATTTTTCGAGTCGCGAAGGATGAAAAGAAGAGACGCGTGACTTTCCTTGTGAGAGTGATAGAAAATAGTATATATAGTGTAGAGAGTGTGTATAAAGGATATCTGGGGTGGATCTTGCGAGTATATAGCTTTTTTGGTGTATGACTGTATAACCTTTACAGCTATACCCTTAGGCTCTATGTGTGTGTGTATATGTATATACGAATAGAGGATCGAGTCTTGCATGTGACTTTTTTTTTACATATATCTATCTTGTGTGTATGTGAGTTGAGGATGTCTTATTTTGTGTGCTGTAGATCTCTTGGTTCTGGTTGTTATTTTCGACGGAGTGTATTTTTATGTGGTGTGAGTTTTGATATGGTTTTTTTTATTTTTTTTTTTGGGATGTATTGTGATCTTCTGGATGTGTGTATGTGTAGGGATGTCATGGGTCGTAGAATATTTTTCTGGGATTTTTAGAGTAGGACTCAAGGGTTTTGATATTTTCAGGTTATATTTGTGAA
>JAPYZE010002853.1:0-14773 GCA_030522805.1 Leptomastidea abnormis | reverse complement strand
TTTTGAGTTCAGGAACCTTCAAAACGTCAAGAAAACCAAAAAAAACCAAATCGAAAATTTTCACCGTTACAAAGCTTTCTCTTTGAGAAAGCAATAAAGTAAAGAAATACATTTTAAAAATTCATGCTTAAATATCAATTTAACATCAAATGAAATTTTTCTTTTTCTAGTTTGGTGCAAGCCAACGGACAAAAATTCAGATCAAGATCCAGCTGGTAGCGATTACGTAGACGACGAAAATGATCCGGAAAGTGAACCAGACGATTCAAATGACAAAGCTCCGGAATTACCCGTCGAAGCTCTCACAAAATCAAAGACTTATAATATCGCTCCAGGCAGTACAATTCATCTTCCCTGTCAATTTGCCAACGCAGGTACTTTTCATTTTTTTTTTTCAATATCACTTAATTTAATAATTAGTTAAATTATTTATTCCAAAAAAAAAATATTTTCGTCAAATTTCAGAGGGTACAACTATAAGCTGGAAACGAGGCAAAGAAGTTCTTTTCTTCGGTGGAGCAAATCTCAACGCTGGAGAACGTATGCAGATTCTTGCCGACAATACTCTGATCATTAAAAACGCTGTGCCAAAGGACAGCTCAGACGAGTACATATGTGAAGCTTTAATCAGTCAAGATCAAGTCAAACAGATCGTACACAAAGTTAGCGTAGAAGAGCCGCATGGTGATGTTGATCCACGCGTTTACCTTTATCCATCAGCTCATGTTGAGGTTTTTAAAGGCGAGAATGTTACCATACAATGTGAAGTCAATAAGGAGATTAAGCCACATGGTATCTACTGGTCTAGAGAGGTGAGATAAAAGATATAATGATTCTAATTAAATTAATTTTTTTTTTTCACGTATAATCAAGAAGTTTTTTACTTGCGAAATCGATTTTTTTTTTTTGAAAAAAAATTGTAATCGATTGAAATTGATGAAATGGATTGAAATCGGTGAAAGCAATTGAAATGACTCTGTAGAAAAAACTTTTTGCAATTATGAGAAATTTTTGACGATTTCACGTGATTTAAAATCGGTTGAAATCGTTTAAAATAGATGAAATCGATGTGAATTCGATGAAATTGTTTGAGCGATTTAAAATCGATTTCATTTAATTCACATAGATTTCATTAATTTCACATTGATTTCACCGATTTCAATCGATTTTAAATCGCATGAAATCGCCAAAAATTGCTCATAATTGCCAAAAAAAAAATTCTACAGAGTAATTTTAATCGATTACAACCGATTGTTTGAGAAAGAAATCGATTTTACGAGTGAAAAACCCCTATATATATAGTAGCCTGAAGTAATTATGAATAATTATTATGTCACTTATTAGTAAAACAAATTTGAACGGATTTAAAATTTTGATCATAGGGACACAGAATTAAGGCAGACGAGCAAACTGAAAATCTCATCGCTCTTACCATACGCAACGCTACCAGACATCTGGCCGGTGATTATCAGTGTCTGGTTGAAACTGGCGCTGAAAAGCCTCTGATCAGTCATTTAAAACTTCGAGTTAAACGTAAGTTGTTTGGAATATTTTACACCTATCTTCAATTAAATCTTCTATTTTCAATAAATAAAAAGTAAAAATGCATCTTATACCAAAACAGACGTCCCAGAAATCGACTACGAAAAAGAGCACATTGGTGAAAAACATCGTTTACGCAGCCACTATTACACTGCTATTGGAACCGAAACAAACATCACCTGCGTCGTACATTCCCATCCACCAGTTACCAAAATCCATTGGATCAAAGACGGCAACTTGCTCAAAACCGACGGCAGACTTAGCAAGAGCGATTATCGCAAAAGCCATCACGTACTCACCATCAAGAATACCAGCCAAGACGATCTTGGTACTTATAAATGCCATGCATGGAATGCTCTGGGTGATACAGTTGGTCCTGAAATTCAAGTTACCGACACACCAGCTCAGCCGATATTTGTCAAAGGTGACGTTGCCGACGATTCGATTATTTTCAATTGGAATGTATTGAGTTACAAGCCAATTGTTGAGACTGAGGTGAGTTTACAATATTTAAATATTGACATAAATTTTCTTTTTATTATTATAATAGACATTTTTGGATAATATGATTATTGATGAATCGCGATTTGTAGTTCTTGTATCGCAAGGAAGGTGAAGTTGAATGGCAAAAAGGAGATGACGTTAAAATCATCAGCAGTTTGGGTAAGGAGAAAACGATCCAAACGATAATGAGAGGCATCAAGGCTGGCAAATACGAGGCGAAATTGAGGACGCGTAATGACGAGGAACATGCCGATGGTGATAAACAAAGCAAGTGGGGACCGGATTCGGATGTTAAGAGATTTGACGGAGGTAAGGATATTCGAAAAAAATTGATGATAAAATAAATGTAGTTCTTATTGGTTGGTTTTGAATTAGACATTTTATATGGCAAGTATATTATAAGTAAATTTATATAGGTAAATTTAAATGTAGAAAAAATTAATAGTTACATTCCACTTAATCTATTGAAATAAAATTTTTGAGCAATTATTCTTTGCATTAAAATTTTGTGATTCCTGTAATAAAATTTTGATGTCCCCGTTTTATTTGTGATGTGATTGGCTTAGAAAAAAACAAAACAAAATCTGCGTAGACATAATACATAATGGGGCGCGCCTATAGATGACTAGTTTAATTAAAAAATTGAAAAAGTTTACATATCTTGTCGCATATTTTATTTTTAAAAAATACTTATATTAAAATTAAATAAAAATCAAAAGCTTACATTCGTTTAAATAGTATGTTAAATATAAAATATTATTTTGTTTACTTTCAGAATACAAAAGCGAAGCTGAAGCTAAGACCGGTAAGTTTCTCATGCAATCGATTATACCTTTGTATTTAATTTGAAATTATTCATAAAAATTACAAATCAAATTTTTTTTTTCCAGTAAAAGGATCGGCTATGAGATCGGCATTCAGTTGGATGACGCTGCTGCTTATTATTTTGCCGTTCGCCAGTTGGAAACTTTAATTCTTCAACGTTGATTTAATATAGGTAAACAATAAAATTTTAATTTATACAAAAATTTCTGCTACAGTACTGCATGTATGCGAGCTTAACTCGTCGAGCTTTTTGGTTGAGTTTAAATCGATTACTCGATTTTTCAAATGCTCGTCGAGGGGTTCAAAAAAACTCGGCTCGACGGGCACTCGAATCTTTTGATCAACTCGAACTTGGATCAAACTCGACCTAAAAGCTCGACAAACCGAATACTCGAAAATTCGAGTACTTGCACATCCCCGTTATTTAAGGCAATGTTTTATTAAAATTTTCAACTACAGGAGTCCCTTGTTAACCGCGGGGGTTACGTTCGGCAAAAGTACCGCGTATAACGAAACCGCGGATAATGAGACCTTGTTCTTATGGAAAATAGGGGGTTACGTTCATGAGGAGTAGTAAGTCATACAAAAAATTGTGATCTACTACAAGATATTTTAACGAGTGACAGGTATCTATATTTATATAAAGAAATATCAATATACACGATAAAAAATAATATTGTATCACAATTATTGGTTTAATCGTAAATTTGATATATTCCCTTTGAAAAAAATTAGTCATTCTCGATTGCCTCGCCTGCCTAAGAATATCTTTGTCATGATTTTGGTGAATAAGTGCTGCCGATTTACAAAAGTGCTTGAAGCTCTTACGTTGTGTCATGAATGGGTCGTGACAGAAAATTCATTCATTGGCCTTTTTATTTTCTTTCTTGATTTTGTAAATTTAAAATGGGCTCAAGAGGTACATTTTATGTAAAAAAAAAATAAACCAACAAATTGAATGCTGTAAAAATTGATGCGAAATGAAGACTGTTTGAAATTTAAAATCTCGACATTCGAATTATCTATCCGCGGATATCGAGACTCGACCCGCGGATAAAAAGGAATGGGCGCAAATCAATCAACCGCGGTTAACGAGGGACTCCTGTATAATAATATTTCAAATATAATAAAAAGCTTGCACAATTTATCCTTTTTAACAATTATTGATTAAACTCTTTTTTTTTTTTATTTTCAGGTATTTAATTTATATAAACAGCCAAAGCGTTCACCACTAGACACCTCGTGAGATACAGCAGCAGCAGAAGACAAGATGCGCAACGCGGATGATGATGATTATATATATACGAACTTAAAAAAAAAAAACTAAGATACACACGCGTCAATATATAAATGAAATGTGTTCGTACGATACAATTTTAGTTATATATACATACATATATATAGAGCTGCAACGTCTCGCCCGCCGTCACACTATTATAACTTGCTCTCCTGCAACAAATCTCGACGCATAAATATATATACACAAAAGCTCTGCGTTATGTAAATGTGGTAAAACGAAACACGACGGGCACAGCTACAGATCGTATATGCATAGAATTAAAAACGAGTCAAGAAGCCTCGTTTTTAGTCACTATTAAATTCCTGATATTTCATGTGCGATGATAAGGAAACTTATTGTTGCGGTTTCGGGAAGATCGAGTCTGTGTAAAACCCGAAGTTTATTTTCGTCAGGAGTGCTAATATTATAAATATTTATAATGTGCTGTACAAATAATAGGGCTGCGTGCTTTGCAACTTTTTTTTTTTTTATTTATGGTACGAGTATGTATGGACATGGAGATATGATAAGGGAAAAGATTATTTTGATTGTAATGTTTTAACAACCGAGCGATGTATAACGATTTTGTGAATTTTAAATATGAAAAGGATATCACAAGGGATATCATGTCTGTTGTGTGTAAGATATGTTGCATGTGTGAATTTTAATCTTTATAATGCGAGAAATTAACTATGATTAAATTTTCTTTTTTGTATTAATTAATATGCTTATTAAATTAGGATAAAACAAAATTATTATCTTTTCTTTATAATTAATGAGATTTTTTCGTTTTATAACTCACACGCAGCAAATAGCAAAGTATCGGTGCCTTTAACATAAATGAAAAAAAAAGTATCTTAGATTTTGATGAGAGTGTCGCGTTTTGACTAGAATGTTACATTTCTTGCTGTAAAAACTTTGTTTTCTAATGATTTTAAAAAAAGAAGAAAAAAAATTGTAATCAAAAATCACTGATAACATAATTTTATCACATAATTTTTTATTTTAAAAAAAGTTTTAATCATAATGCATCAAAAAATGTTTAAGATTTGCTACAATAAATCAATTCTGTCAAATATAAAATTTTGCTTCAAAAATGCATGCTTAAAAAAATTTTATAAAATATCATTTGAAAACTGAAGTTTTTTAAATTTAAGATATTTAACGTTACAAGTCTCCCTGTAGGCGTGCCATTTTCCTTCTTTTTTTTTGAACGTTTGCGTTTCGACACAAGCGGGATTTATAATGAATTTGAAATGACAAGCGAGAAAAGACAAAAGAGCATTTCATTATAAAATTATAATTTTAAGATGATGTATAAGAGATATTCTATATATATTATATAAATATAAATATATATATATGTAGACCTGAACATAAATATATTTTAAATAATTTATACACAGAAAGATATAAACAAAACATCGTTTAAGTATTTACTTTCTTATATAAATATATATATAAAAATAAGTCAAACGTAAATGTAAATCAATACACGATGATCGATTTTATAATTTATTTTTGTATGCTTGACTCAACAAATTTAAGAAAAGAAAATCAATCTTTTTGCACTATATTATTGTATCTCAAACATAATAAGACGCATAAATCAAACTGCGCCTATATTAAACAGTAAAAATCCTTATTCTCTTTCACTTCAATTATTATCAAAACCTATTTAATTTATTTGAAAAGTTGAAAACTTTTCGCGCTCCGTTTTAGCTTTCTTACATTTTTCATTATTATTATGATTATTAATTATTATTATCATTATTACTTTTATTATAATTAAATTTAAGTTTTGTTAAACCTTAGTTTTAAAGCATTTTTTTCATAATTCCTTGGTAAATTTTTGCTTCACAAAAATAAGTTAAAAAAATTTGCTTATGCAATTAAGAATAACATAAAAAATCTTTAACCACTTCTTAGATGTCTAAATAAACGTTACTTAAATAAAAAGAGAATATACCGATAAAAAAATTAAAAAAAAAAAAAATTTGAAAGATTACAAAAAGAAAGTCTATTGCAACATGCAACAATAAATTGAAAGTATATAATAATTGTAGCCAGAGAAATGTTTTCAAATACCCTTAGAAGTACACAACGTAATATTTTATTTGAAAATTAGACACATAGAAAAATATTATATCTGTTACCTAAGATATGCATACTATAATATTAAAGTAATTTTAATTGTAATTGTGTAATTTATAAGGATTAATGACGGGTGTATGTGTATCATATACGATAATTTGGATGAATGAGAGAAGAAGCTCGTTAATGCTAAAGCGAGGCATGCGTTTTATTAACAATATTGTATTAATATTATATAGACATTTTTTTTTTCTAAACGTAAACTTCCATGAACATATTTGGAGATCAAAATAGATATTTTTTAATATTTATTTTGTTATACAAAAATGCATAATATATCATAATTAAGATCAAATAATTGATCGAATATTTTGTGTTCCAAGTTTTTTTATAAGTTTTTTTTTGAATTTGAAAAAAAAATGAAAAAAATATATTCAATGAAGTACGTAGCATAATAAAAGTGGTCAAGCATTTTTTTAAAAATCTTTATGCTAATGGCCAGATGATTATTGCAAATATAAGTGGAAAGCCTTAAATTCTTTGCGTCCATTATTATATCTTTAAAAAACAAGTGCAAAAAAACAAACACTATCTTAATAAGACATAAAATTTTTTAATAGGCAAAATTAGTTATTAAAAAATATTAGAAAAATGTGATTACTCGTTGTAAACATAAAAAAATGAAAAAAAAGTAAATAATATACGATGTATCACACGATTATTAGAAAAATATTTTTCTCTTTTTCTCAAAATTAGTCTATGTATTTAAAAAATTTATTAAGTGTAGTAATAGTTGCCTCTTCCAGAATTAACTATAAAAAAAAATTATCTATGGCAGCTTATTTCACGTTTGATGCAATAAAATCATTATTTTTTTCATAAGATGACGATAAATTTATTAAGTAATAGTTTTTTTGCCTTTTGTGTATTTGATGGTGCAAGAGAATTACGACATTCTCTCTTTTTTTTTTGTTCTTCTAGATTTTATTTCCAAATTTAGTTTTACTTCGATACAATCTGTACAATCTTGTAAAATATACGCTTATGTACAATGTTTTTTTTTCTTTTCCTTCTGTTTTTTTTTTTTTTTTTTTTGCTATACAAAGACTTCCGTAAATCTTACAACTGCCATCTTTTTGTTCCACGAGTGTATAATTTACACTAAAAGGCATAATGTGCTTGATAAATCACGAACAAGTTTCCACGATAAAAAATAACTATATATTTTGAGATAAACTTAAAATGAAAAAAAAAAAAAAACAGACATAATAATGAAAAAAATATTGAACTTATTCAAATATAGATCGTTTAAACTATTCCGTTGTTTCGCAATCCAACAACAGTACAGCTTATTGTTGCCTTAATGTTTGTAACTTGTACAATCACAAAATAATGTAAAATATACTTATATTATAAATATAACGTTTGTTTCATTATTTCAATATTTCAAACATGATTTATTCCTTATATCTTATAGCTTAAATACCTATCATTTTCATATTTATTCTACATTTATGTCACATTATCTCCTAAAAACTCGCAACAAATCGTATCCTTCTTGTAACTTTTATTTTTGCTCCTCTTAAAAACTTAACGTAATCAAAATAATTAGGTAAAAAAAAAATCAAGTCATTTATTATTTTTTTCACATTTTTAATTCTTTCGTCATTATTAAAATTAAATTTGAACCAATCTGTATTTAGAAAATCTTTACTATTAAGAAAATCCGTTTATTTTCTACAAACTTTGTGCAACTCTAATCAACACGTTATTTTATTTAAAATGTAAAATAGATAAGTCGATAATATTTTATTGATAACAAGAAATTTAAATTTTGGCACCAATTTTAACGGCTGATAATATCAATATTTAAAATCAATGAGATTTTATGATTAAATTCTACTCGTAAAAATGAGTACAATTAGATGTAAAGATATAAAGATGAGCGTTAATTGTTACATTTTTTTTTAATTTTATTAAAGTTAGTTAAAATTTAAATATTAAATGGAATAATAAACAATTGAAGAAGAAATTACATTTACACAAAAATTAATTTTACCTTCTTTCAATCATAATTTCATAAATTTATGCTCCAAATCAATAACTTTTTTTTTTTTACTAAAACATGAGATTCCACTAGTTGAAAAACTGTAAAAAGTCACTACGTATAACTTACGTTATAAATGATTACTCATTTATTTATTATCTTAACATTGTAACACGAGATGGCGCAAAAAATATCAGTAGACTAAATATTAGTTAGTATACGTGGAGCGTCGAAAGAATATGTCACGTTAATTTACAAAAAAAGTTTTAATTCAACGAATTTTTGTCAACAGTTGTAACAACATGTTAAATTTTTTTTCTCATGTTTTAAATAACTAAAAGTTACAGAATAAATTCCAAAATGACTTCAATATTGCGGAATAGAAATACTGGTATTAGTTTTGTAAAAAATCTTGATGCTTTTCCTAAAGTTGAAGAAGATTATAAAAAATCATCAGCTGTTAGCGGAACGCGTAAGTTTAATAAGAGAACAATAATTTTTTAGTTTATAAAAAAAAACCGATCACTGCGATAATAACAATTTAAATAATTATTTGTTTTAAAAATATATCGTACACGATCAAAATTTGTTGACAAAAAATTTTAATATTACTTTTCAGTTTCGTTAGCAATGTATTGTTTTCTATTTTATCTTATGTACATTGAAACAATGCATTTTTTGGAGGGCAAATTGCAATTCAAATTCAAACCAGATACATCTCATGACAGGGAATTAAAAGTAAATATTGATCTAACTGTAGCCAGTTCTTGCGAAAACATTGATATTGACATTATCGATTTTGGAAATGAAACAGCAAATTACAGAAAAAAATTTACTTTGGAAGATACTTGGTGGGAATTGACACCAGATCAGCGCTCATATTTTGAATATTTAAAAGAAACAAATTCATATCTGAGAGAAGAATATCATGCTCTTCATGAAATTTTGTGGCAAAGTAATTTTCTATTAAGAAGTGATATGCCAAAAAGGTAAAATATTGTAAATCATAAAAAATTCATAAAATTCATGTTTGACTTAAATAAAAATTAATACTTTTGGGAATATTTAAATAGAAATTCCACACCTGATTATCCATCAGATGCATGTCGCATTTATGGTTCTGCAATTCTGACAAAAGTCGACGGATTAATTCACATTTCTTGGGGCAAAAATTTGGTTTTTCTCGGACTTAGTTTACATTTATATCCAGATTCCAGTAACTATAATTACTCACACAGAATCAACAAGTTTTCTTTTGGCAATCCTAGTACAGGAATTCTGCATCCATTACAAGGCACTGAAAAAATTACTGAGCAAAGTATGTTAATAAAATTTTAAAATAAGTTTTGATAAAATTTCAATTTGAAGATAAATGAGACCGTAATTTTTAATGCTCTTCTTAACTTTTTAATTTCAATAACTGTTCTCAAAAAATTTTTACTACCTAAAACAAGTAAATTTACATTGAAATTTCATTAATTTTTCAGAAAAAATACATTACAAGTATTTTCTTGACGTAGTTTCAACCGATGTTGATTTATTAAAATATCAAACCGATACTTATCAATATAGTGCAAAAGAATTTGAAAGGGTCATAGATCATGGTGCAGGATCTCACGGAATGCCTGGAATATTTTTTAAATACAATATCAATGCACTAAAAATTCAAGTGATTCAAGAACGTGATTCCATTTGTCAATTTCTCGTCAAATTATGTGCGGTTGTTGGCTGCATTTTTGTTACTAATGGTAAGAACAAAAAAATTAGCTATAATCAATATTTTATCATTTTTTTCAATTTCTTATTTAAAAATTATTTTAAAGTAAAATTCATCTTTGGAAAAAAACTCTTTGTTAATCATAATACATTTGTTTTAGGTTTAGTAAGCAGTGTTTTACAATCTTTATGGTACATTATTTCGTGCAACGTTTTTAGAGAAAATAAAAATAAAAAAAATTCTTTGGTTAACATGTAAAAGAAAATTTCAAACTTTGCTTAAGTAAAACAAGTATATCGCAAAACTCTGTGAGCAAAGTTGTTGTAAGCGACTAATTTGCAGCTTTAATCTCTAGTCAGTCACGATTTTGACTGGTTTTCTTTTTGTCTATTTGAATAATCATTGAAAGTTAAAAATTTTTAAATATATTTTTTTTGGTTTAGTTAATAGAAATATTTTTTTATTATCAATGAAGAACAGTACAGTGACCACAAAAAGAGCAAAAGTCTCAGATATTAAAATTTAATTTAACATTTGATCATTATTGGAATAAAACCTAATTTTTTTCCAGTTAAATAATTTATACATTAATTATTACGTGTTTCTTGTGACTTTGTGAGATAGTAGATCTGTCACAGCTTATCTTTTCTATTCAAATGTACAATGAAATATTCAAAAAATCTTCTAAACGTTCATGTTGAAAAGAAAAAGATAAACGATGATAACGACTTTGTAAAAGTATTGATTGTAATAAAAATGACTTGAAATATAAAAAAGTTATAAAGATTAAAATATGCTCAAAATGAATTAAAAATTTTTGCGATACGTTTAAAAACGACGGGTTACTGCGTAATATATTATAAAGAGGTATTGAAAGTAGATATCGAAAGAAAAACAAAATTAATTTTGTTTTGTAATTCTCTAACTTGAGTGATAAATAACTATTTTTTCAATATCAAGAAAAATTTACTTTTAAGAACTTAGAAGCCACATATTATTTGGGCTACAATTAATTTATTAATAAAAACCCGCACGATATTGTAATACTAAAAATAATAGACGTGTGTAATTTTAATTATAAACATGAATTATAAACATTATATGTAAATTAAAAGAAACATTTATTTAATTAAGCAAGACCTATTTCTTTTTGTCTCCGCCTGTATGAGAAATTTAAATAAGAACAGCCATCGTATGGTTGAACAAAGAAAAATAAAATTAATTTCAAACTATTCTTTTAATTCAAGGTTTTTTCTTCTGTTAGTACATAAACTTTAAGAAGAAAAGACACGATAACAAAAATTGATGACACATTTTTTTATACCACTTGTAATTTCACATATAAATTGTATGTATAATATCAACAATATCAACAATTTTTCACTTTTTCAGACATAATTTTTAATCTAAAAAAATTATTAGCAAAATTAAAAAAATTTTACGTTTTCTATACTTTATTTTTAGATACTGAAAATCTGAAATTAAAGCCTATTTTTATTTCTTTAATTTACATTTTTAATTACCTCTCTTTATTTAGATGAAAAATTAAGTTTAAGAAAATAAAAATTTTTATTATTACTGATTATTTATACATACCTTTTGTATGAAAAACTAAAAGTTATGTGAAAAATTTTATCACATAAATTTCTTCGTTTGACCACAATGTTTTTCTTATTTAGCTTTAGCGAATCGAAAAACCTTAGATCAAAAGCCAAGATAAATAATACTTTTTGTGATTCCGTGCGTGAAATTCAATTTTACCCATCGTTTTGGTTGTGTAAATTACTTATACTTTTTGAGACGGTGCGGAAATAGTTATTTTCGTAACAAGGGCGCAAAACGCGTTATTCTCGCACGAGTTGTGATCACCACGCACGAGTCATCGCGGTGAAGCCGCACGAGAGTGCAGTCACGATCCCACTCGTGCATGACAGCGAAATCGAAGATGAGATGCGTAAGCGGGGAGATCACACGAGAGAGGGAAGCCTGCGCCCGAGTTGCGAACAATATTTTTTGTAATTTCAAGAACAGTGCGCCAAAGTCATTCACAAAGATATCTAAAAAGATATAATTTTGTATTTTTTACAAATACATTTGAATACTTTTCATCCTTCGTAAATTCAAGTGCCTGGTGTTTTAATTGCAATTGTTGCACACAGTTGTGCCCATAAGCACACATTCTTTTTACTTAATATTTTTTTACTCTCATCTTAGATATAATGCTACTATATAATAACTTGAAGTGAAGTAATAACAGGCAGAACTTTTCGTTTTAGACAAAAACGATCCAAGTGTGGTAGATAATAATGGAGTCAATTTACTTTTTCATAGTTTCATTCCACAATTATTTAATGTCCAGTGTATATTTTTCAGCGGGTGCAATTTATAAGTAAACATTGTTTTTAGTTTTTTTTCAGCATATAACCTCGCCCTCTAAATCTGACTCGCTAATTACTCTATCCTCTTTGTTGCTTTTGTCCTCTAAATCCAACTTGTTGCCCTCCTTGTTGTCTTCGTCCTTCCCATTCGATTTGTTCCACTTGTTCTATTTGACCTCGTACTACTCCTTGCCTTACTATCTGAATTTGCTGCATATGTTGTGCACGCTTTATTTCAAGGGCTGATTTAACGTATTGTGCATATCTGTTTAGCTGAATTATATGTGGCAAAAGAATCGATCGATTATTTGCAATATTTTGAGGTGTTCGAGAAACGCCTACTCCTAAAGTTTTGATAAAAAGAGCTTCTAATTCTTGACATGAACGACTCAAGTTTTTGATTATCAAAGAAGGTACTTCATTTTGATTTGAATTGATATAAATTAATGCTCTATTTGTTTCTGATACGAGATGTGAAATTTGCGATAAACTGCTAAAACTGATAAAAGATGCATCTGCTGGAACTGCATTGTCATTTTTACCGCTACCTAAAATTATAAAGAATTATGTTATTTAATTGAAATATTTTGATAGTCGTACTCCACAAAATATTATTGTGACGAGAGAAAATTTTTATTAAGAGTAAGAGTATAATAAGAAGTATTGAGCACACATTTTTAAATATATGCTGTTTTTTATTTTCTTTTTTAAACTAGCTTTTATTTTAATACAGTAACTATGTAAAGTAAATTTTAATAAAATAAATGGATTTTAAATACCTTGTATTTCTACAAAAAGTGCAATTAGGATCCAGAAAATTCCAACAAGACTCATTTTAGCAGTAAATATCACCTTAATGTAATAAAATATAAAATTCTTATATTGTTTTAGTGTAATTCAATTCGTAGCTTTTAAGCATATGATTATACATTATGTCAATGAATAATTTATAAAAATTTACAAAATCAAATAGAATAATAAAATTTAAACTTATGATTTTTAACATGAACACATACATGTAATTCTCAAGTGTGTGCAAAAAATAAAAATTCCATATTCAACAAATTAAAACAGTTTCATAAATCAATATAAGGATTCTTATTCTAATGTAACAATACAAATTTAAAGTATTAAGATAAGAGAGATATGTCATTATAAATTCGTGATATTTTTAGAAAATTCATCTTGCTCAGTTGTGGGATTATCAAAAGTTTGCCTAAAAAGTTGTTGAACCTGAGACCCAAGAAAAAAGTTATAATAACACACACTACTTCCCGATAACTGATTATTAATTGATTTTTCATGAACTAAAAATAATTTTAATGAAATTTTATTAAATTTCAACATACAAGAAAGTATATAAAAAGACTTTATGATATAATAGTATATTATGCACCAAGGGGCAAAAATGAGCTTTTATGCCCGAGAATGAAGTTTACTGCACGAGCGAAGCGAGGGCAGTAAATCATTCGTGGGCATAACAACCAGTTTTGCCCGAGGTGCATACGCCATTTTATTCCAGCCCGGTCATTAAAGGCCCGATTATTTATTGACCTAAAAACAGGAAGTACAATGACTCTTTATTCCCGAGGGACGTAAAGTGACTTTATCTCCCTAGGGAATAAGGAGTCATTTTACTCCCTGTTTTGAGATCAATAAAAGGGCCTTTATTGACTGGACGGGAATAAAATATTTTTTAATTTTTAAATTTTAATAGGTGGGTCTTATTTTGAAAATAACCACTTATTTGATAGAAGACATTTTCTAAGTCATATATTTGATTAATATCGCCAAATTGAGACAAGAGTTCCACCACAAAACTAGAGGCGAGCAAGTAACATTTCACATTTAGGGCAAAAGAGTTCCATCTCAAAATTGGAGGCAAAAGCGTTCAATAAGTAAAATCTTATTGCTGAGATTTTAAGTTTAACTGTTATTTAATATTATTTTCTAGATTTTTCTTACTAATTATTAAAATCTCCACATTTATATTATAAGTAAAAATAAATCATGAAAATAATGATAGTTAAGCTAAAAATTGCAATAGAATAATTTTGTCTTGTATGGCACGTTTTATTTGACACTAGTTTTATTTGCCACTAATTGTGAAATGAAACTTTTTCGCATCAAATCTGAAATGGCACTTTCATGCCTTCGATTTCGTAATGAAACTCTTTTACGTCTAAAATTCCATTGGAACCTTCTTGCTTCCTGTTCCGGACTCATCGTAAATTAGGCGAAAAAGGAGTATTATTTTAGAAAATAGACATGTACGTAACTGGAGGAAAGTCACGCAGTTTTGTTTACCATGAAAAGATCGTGTAACAAGTAAAATTGTATAAAATCTTGCGCAAAGAGCCATGTAGCAATAAAGATATTGATGATAA
>JAPYZE010002852.1:0-19060 GCA_030522805.1 Leptomastidea abnormis | reverse complement strand
TCGTTATGTTGCACCAATATCCAGCACTTCCAAAAAAAAATAGTAAAATTTCATATCATTTTAGCAAAATTTCCAAAAAAATTTCTATCAGTGTATACGATTTTAAAAGTGAGTTTGTATGTGAAAAACGAATCACTGTAGTTTCACGTCTAAATGTCGTATTTTCCACGAGTAAATCTTAACATGAAATCTTTGCACGAATTTTATGTATGTATGTTTGTTTGTTGTGTATATATAAAATATTCACAAATAGAGTATGAAATCATTTTTTTTCAAAGATATTGTGTACTTACATTTCAAGAAAAAATAGTCATTCAATTTTAGATTTTTGATTCACATTTTGTGAAACAGATATTGCAAAAATTATTTGCACTGTAATTTTTTTACTAATTTATTTTCTGTATTTTATAACCCTATCAAATTTAAAACAACAATTTGTAAATACCCCATCATCATATATAAAAAGAAAAATATCCTCACATACACCATACTAACTCAAAAAATAAATATTCTAAGAAAAGAGATCGGAACAACTGACGAAGACAAAAACAGAAACCATATAATCGTGACACCTGCCCCCCATAACGGTGTATATCATAAATACAAAAATCCAAACTCACGCCAGATAGAGAAAAAGAGAGAGAAAAAGAAAGAATAATAAATACACGAGAGAAAAAGAGAGAACGCTATATAAAATGCTTCTCGACTCATATTGTTCTCTCTCATCCTCCTCCTTTTCCCTCCTTCTCAGCATCATGCTTCAAACGCGCAAGTGATCTCCTCTTCAAACCTTACCACACATACATACACACACATACACATACAGCAGCAAAAGCAAGGAAGCATCTCAGTTCTGAAGCTCCTCTCGTTCTCTTCTCACGCTATGATGCGCTCCTTCGTGCTCTACTCGATCTCTCAACCCAGAGTTTAACCTCGACTACCACCACCCTCCTCGCTTCTTCTTTTTCTTCTTCTTCTTCTTCTTTTTTCTTCTTATATACGGTAAGGAAGGGCTACTTTGGTACTCGCTCTTTGGCAACGCCGACACGTATAAAGATGGGGAGGAAGAAGGGGAGGGGGGAGGGTTACTTTTTATTAGTTTTTCGAGGAGGCCAATCGAGAGCCCATTCATTTTTGACGAGACTCGCCGCACACAAGGGTTCCAGGATATAGTCCAGAGCTTTTCTTTGCGTATACACACCTTATACGTTTCTTTCTTGCTCTTTATTCTGGAATTCCAGAGAAAGAGCTTAGGTTAGTGGTGATGGTGATGGTTTGAAATCCTTCCTAATATTGCGGATTTTTCGCAGTACGCTTGCTTTTCTTTCTCTCTCTGTTGCTGTAAATATTCTGGTACGCGAGATTCTCTTTTGTGTAGGTGGTAGTGGTTGTTATTGTTGTTGCAGGTAGAGATATGTGAATACCATGAGATTTCATCGTAAATTCAATTTTATTGTGAAAAATTATATTATAAGAATAGTAAAATCCTAATATGTGTGTGAATGTGTAAAAAAATTTCTCGTGTTACTGCAATTTTTTGATGAAATTGGACGGAAGATTGAAATTTATTGTGGATTTTTATTGGGTTACCCCTTTCTCTCTTCCTCTCTCTTGTGTTATTTCTCTGAATTCAGAATTGTTATCTCTATAGTATTTTTATGAAAAGAGCTGTTGTTTATTCGACAGAGAGATATATAGATACAAGAATAAATAGCGTTACAGAATAAAAAAATTGTATTTAAAAAATAATTTATTTGCTATGGTTGTTGTTATCATATACGTATCTTGAAAATCGTTACTTTTAGTATTTTTTTATACAATTTGCATACATACTAACAAAAGAAAAAAAGTTGGATATTTAGAAAAACGTAAACAAATAAAAAGTTTCAATTAATAAAGTATTTTTTATTGCAATAAAAAAAAGATTCACAAGAAGACACAAACAAATCCTACTAAATTAATACATAATCTCCCAAACATAATTTGATTCCAACATTATTAAAACCTTAATACTAAAAAACTCGATATCACTTACACTGTACCCCATAACTTAACAATTCCTAACACACATTTTTCAACTCTAATCGATTACATCCAATTCAACCCTACATACAATAAAAAGAACACACACAAAACGAATCTGTCACCCATCCATACAACTTAATCCCCTCAAAACGTTTGCAATATTGTCGTCATCATCATCCATATATATTCGTTCAAAGAATTAAAAACGCTTAGTAACCGATCCCTACCTCTAATCTCATAGTCTCTCTCTTTTTCACTTTGGATCCTTCAATTCGCGAATCTAACCGACTGAGCATTAGTTCACGCGTCGGCACACCTTTGTTGCAATGAATTCGCAGCTCTTCTTTCTCTCTTTTGCACGTGCGTAAAAAGAACCGAGTGGGTATCAAAGATACGCGTGCGAGTATAGATGGGGGGGGGGGGAGAAAGGGCAAAAGGGATTTTAGGTTGGTAGGTTGAAATGTAAGGGTGAGAGAGAGAGAGAGAGGGAGGAAGGTGTAGTTTCGATGGATGGCCGTTGTTCGGCAGAAAGAGATCGCCACCTTTCTCTTTTTCCCTGTGATTTATCCTTTGCCGCTCTTTCTCTTTCTCTCTCGAATCCTCTACTGCGAATATCTTTGCACGTCACACTCGCATCGCTTGTTCTCTCCATCTCACTTTTATATCTTTCTTTCTTTTTTTCATTTGGTCTTTTTCTATTTCTGCTATCTTTCTTTGGTTGTACCCTTCCTTTTTTTCTCTCTTTCTCTCTCTCTTTAGGTCCTTTTAGTTGTAGGAATTTTCATTAGTGGATTCATTTTTTACTACGACAATTTTTTTTTTACCCTGGATAACTCATCCCCTTTGGACCTTGACATTTTTTTTTTTTTTCTAGTGCTGACCCGTGGTACTAACGACAGGGTCACGTAGGATTATGAATTGCTAGATGAATGGGAGATGCCAGTAAAGTCTGTGAGAATGGAGAGGCAAAATTATTTTGCTTAATGTTGGATGCTTTGACGTAATTTCTTTGATTTGTTATATGATACTTTTTTTTGTGGAAAAAATCTTTTGATTATAAATTTAATGTTTAATAATTTTTATAATCAAAATTTAATAAAAATATTTCATTTCATTTCATTAATTTGATAATCACAAATTTTCTACTAATCACATCTGTTTTTAAAAATTCCATCTTACAGAATCTGCAAAAAAAAAAAATTACTCTAAATTTCACAAATAACAAAAATAAAATCAAATTTCCTACCGTATAATACAAGTCGTAGATTTATTTCTAGAAAAAAAAAAGTAAAATTGCAACTTGAAACGACATTGCAAGAAATATACAGAAAACTATTACGAGTCTAACGCAACATCTCCAAGAGAACATGAAACATTCGCGAATGGAATTTTCACTTGTGAGCATCACATGTGAGTGTAACGTGATAACGCGAATGTGATTGTCAATTGAGCGTAGGTATAGAGAAAATCTCACCATATATTTCTTTCCATCCGTTTCGTTTTTACTTTCTCGTACTTATTCTTCTTCTTTCTCCTGTAGATTCTCTCGATTTCTGTCTATGCATCTCCTCAACTTGGCTCCTTTCGTATAAGACGCGTAAGTATAGAACATCCGACATGTCTCTCTCTCTCTCTCTCCGCGGGAGCCTCTTAAATTTATGCGATTTCCGTGTAAGGTATTATTGCATTTCCGCATCGGAGCCTTAAGTGCACGCCAGGGCGGAACTGAGACCGGTGAATTTAGACTCAACCTGTGCCCTTTTCCTTGTCTCTCCCCGCGTTACTCTCTCGTTTTGACTTCCTTCATTCTCCTTGCAAATCCCAAATGCTTGTGTTAGAGTGTATATCTGGATATAACGCTAATTTATTGTTTTTTTTTTTTTTTTATTTTTGAAAAATATTTTATGAGAATGTGTTTCCGCAACGCATTGTTTTTATATTCAAAACTATTATTATTGTAAATTTATGATCTAAAAGTTTAGCCTTAAAAATGTGGTTACATATGCCTAAAAATTGCATCTTGTAGGTACTTAATATTATATTCAATGTAAAAAAAAATTAAATCAATTTATATTAATAAATCATAAATAACACAAACTTATAAAATAAAAAAAAATTTCTTATTACGTTGACTATAACTGCCTTTACATTAAATAGCTCTTCCAAAGATTATATATATATCCCTGACATCAAAAATCAACTGTCAATCACCTGCAAAGCTAAAAGGTTTTCGAAGTAACAGGGCAAAAGGGTATAAGGATATAGAGTATAGAAGGTAACGTGTCCGCTTCGAAGCTTCGCGTTCTACTGCACACGTGCCTTTTCCAACTACACTAACATATATATAGTTCCATCGATTTTCCTTTATATATATATATTTTTTTCCCGTATATTTCATCCGCCTCACGTGAAAGCGACATTTTCAATTATCAACTTGCGAAAATTCTTCTATATAGCCATGTACGATATAGAAAATGTAAAAAAAGGGGGGGGGATACGATGAGAGGACGAGTCAGTAGAGCCATCGGAAATTGTCGCAGGCAGAGAAGGGAATAATGCATCAAGTAGAGAAGTAGCAGCATAGCAAGAGCTTACTATACTATACCGGTCGATTTCAGGGAAAACGAGGAGAGTCACGCGCATTATAATACTGCTAACATCGAGCTCACGCGGAAATTAGACCGCGAAGTTGGCCGAGAAGTGTTATGACATCGCGTGATCGTTTTGTTTACATGAGCTAACTCATTCTCTTTCTCTCTCTCTTTAGGCTTTACATAATATGTAGGGGAAAAAAATTGAGCGTCTAAGGTTGCGTGGAAGAAAGAGAAGGAGGAGCTTGGTTGGTAGATCGACGTCCGTCCGTCTAATTTTTCACTCAACGAAAGATCGTCGACCGAGATTTTAATTATTGATGTCGAGAGAGAGAGCATATCTGCAAGCTTTGGTTAGTTTGATATATGCTTGATATTCTTCGTGAGTTTTAGACGTGCACGAACGTTGTGTTGTAAAGTGATGAGTTACCCTGCTTGAAAATGTTTGTAGGCTTACAACTAGATTTATAGATTTTTGGATTTAATCTTGTGGTTTAAGGATAAACCATACTATTCAATATACAACCAGAAATTAAAGCTTTAACGATTTACTTTTTTTTTTCAAGAAAATGATTTACTTTATAATTACTTTTTAAATTTTACAATATTTATGCATCACATTTAAATTTAATATATTTTAGTAATAGTTAACATAAAATCTAATTTTCACTTAAATTAAAAGTAATTTTAGAAAATTTGTCAACAAACATTTAATCCCATTACAGTAGGAGACGTAGAGTAATCTATAAGCTTAGCAAGCTAAGACCTCTAAGAGCCCTCGCATTAATTAAGGTAAATCAAGCTCTCTCTCTCTCTCTCTCTCTCTCTCTCTCACTCTTACTCACTTTCGTCATGATGCAGAAGCCAGAAAATACGTGATTTCGTCTAAAAATGTTAATTCATCCCAAGCCATGAGGATTTTAGCTTTTACGCGCCGTCGGCAAAAGCACACCACCACCACCATGGCAACATCTCCAGCTCTAATCTAATTTGACGTTAAGGATTCGCGACTCTCTCTTTCTATCTCTACCTCCCTCTTGCAACATAGTCTCTTATACGCTCAACGTTACTTGTCAGCGAGAAGAGAAACCCCGCCTCCGACCCTGACATTACCACCAACACGAGTATATAGTCCCCGCGTGCGCGAATCTACATATGAGAAATTCGTAGTTGAAGAGCAGTCGAGTCTTCTCTCGGATATATCTCCTACCCTATACTCGAGACTGCTCTTGCTGCTCCTATACTATATGCCGCAGGCTGGATGAATCTTATCTCTGCTTGGTGGGCTGTCTTGCTCGGATTGCAGACTGCTACTACTACTGCTACTACTCTCCCTTCTTCGTCTATCGACAAACATCGGGGGACGTGTCAGAGTAAATCTTGCCAGCAGCTACTCTACGATCTTGGGACTTGTGTGAGGATTCAGTGGATGGATATATTATATACCTTTTCCCTGCTTTTCTACGTTTATTTTACTATGACTTTGGTGTGTGTTTTTAAAGATACGTCGATTTGTTTACGTGAGAGAAAAAGAATTTTAAAAGATAGATAGGTTTTTAATATAACAAGGGATTTTAAATATTATTAGAATTTTGTAATTAAATTTAAAATTTATTTATGTAATAAATTTAAGTAGTAACAGACGTGTGCAGTCGGACATCTTGTAAACACTTTTTGTTGCTTTTAAAAATTAACAAAATTTTTTTATTAATTATAATTTTTATTTTTGTTTTGAAAAATAATCTTTCAGCTAAAAAAAAAAATATAAATTTTTAATAACGTAAAAATTTTCATCATTTTTTAATGACCTTCATAGACTGTCAGTTTTCTTAGGTGGTATCAGATTCTCGAAAGCTTGTCATAAAGAGCTGCTGGCGGACAAGCTAGATAATAATATATTTAACAGACTATCATCCTCCCAGGCGTTGTTTTCATATTGATCGATTTATCGGATTAGTCTAATTATGTATGCTGATTATCAATTAGTAGCTGCACACATTGATGCCTCTTGCGCGACACGCGCTCAATAATATCCCATCCCCACCCCTCTCCCTTCGTAGTTTGACTTTTAAATTTTACATCTATTTGGTCTGCTATTAATATATGCGCAAGTTATTAAATTATGATTAATTAATAGCATGTACATCATTATTTAGTATATGTAATGAATAAATTATAATGATGTTTTAATAATTCATAAATAATGGTATTGAAAGCTGTACTCAATTTTGACGTGTCTTTACTGGGATAACTTTTGATGTTGCATTTATAACAATAGCTTTGTGAATTTTTAATGTTGATAAATAAACATTACTTTAATCTTATACATTGATTAAATTAATCTCAGAAAAAGATTACAAATATTATATTTTTTTAAATATTGCGTTTAATATTATTAAAAATTACTAGTACTTTAAAAGTAGACATTTTAATTAACAATTATTTTACAAAAACAAATACAATAATCAACTTTCTTTAACTCAAAACCCCTTTCCAACACCACTTTAATTTCTATTTTCCCTAATCGTCAGTATAATTAAAAAAAAAAAAAGAAGAAAAGGAAGAAACAGTTAATGGGCAGCAATTATAAAACTTTTAACCGAAACTTAACTCATTACTTAAGTACCAAAGTCCAGCTCTACTTCAACTTTTCTCTCATACAGCAGAATATCACGCACAGAGAAAAAGAGAGAAAAAAGCTCTTTACCAAAAAAGCATATAAGACAAAATAACAACATTCCAACTCCCATACGTAACATAATTGTAAGTATACTCTCACGTGATACGTAAGCATCATCCTCTTCAACTTGACATATAATGCACATATAGTAATATTACACCAGAAGCTTTAGTTTCATGATACGTCGTATTTAAAGGAATATTACGACCTGTCAGAAAACTAGATAGAGAATAGGTATAGTTATGGTATAGTAGGGCTGGAAAACTAATGTCAACATTAACTCGTAACGAATTTTATGGGTAGAATGGAGAGAGAGTGAAAGATTACGTGTGGTCAAAACTAGGTCACATTATAAAGCCTATATATACCTCATCCCCCTTATAGCCAAATGTATATGACGTGTCTTGTTTGAAAATGCTTAACCAACTTACGATTTTATCTGGTACTCTTATGATTTATGGGTTATATTTTACTTCTTATATTACTTTTTAATCAAATTTAATATTTTTTTTTTTCTATATGACTCGAGAAATTTTGAAGTCTCCTTTATGATAAAGTAGAATAATAATTATTTTTAATTTAATCAGAATCTTTACATTTTACAAAAATTTAAACAAATCTTTGTAATTATAAAAATTTAGAATTATAAATACCTGTATTATCTAATTTTCCAATTTCCACATTCATCATCCTTCAATCATATTACAAACATTCAAAAATAATAGTTTACGATCAAGTTTGAATTCAGTATCATTAGTCATCAATTAAATCTTGATGATAGGTACATACATACATACATACATACATACATACATACATACATACGTACATATGAGAGTTGCAATGTTGATAATTCAGCTCGAGGTGTTAATCAATGGATACACACACACACACACACACACATACATAAACACAGAGTAAATCCAAACCAGTACCTATATGTGTGTATGTATGTTTCCGTCCGTTCAGGAAAATTATGCGATATATAATCGCACACAACCTGTTTATCTCGTAGCTTGCAGGTCAATTAAACCGATGTAGTTTACAATACACTCACACACTCACATGATCCGTGAGCTTATTGCCCAAAATGCTTTCATCAAGAGGCTCTGTATTATATAGAGAGACATGACGTTGCTGACGAAAGCTAGCTTTTGGTTATTGATTCATAGCAAAGCTTGGATTATTACTATAGTTTGAATTAGATATGATGATTGATTATTTATCGTTATCAAAAAAAAAATCTCTTTTTATTTAAAAAAATCTTTTATATTTAAAAACTATTAATACCAGTAAGTAATTCTATTAAATAATCATTAAATAAATGTAACATCGTAAAATCCATCAGAGAGCTACAAATTTCGTACGAACAAATCGGATTAGTTATTATTAGTTCATTCAATTTTTGCTCTCAAAATCTCCCATTAATTATACAATCGTGTAACATTTAATACCCACCATACATACAAACACAATCACCACTTAATTCGTATAAAATATTCCTATTTTTCAAAGCTTCACCCCCTCTTTCACCAAAATTCAACGACGCTAATTACAATTATAAGCTCATTGCGCATCAAGCAGGCTTAAACTTTTACGTAATCTGCAATTAGCGCGCAATTTTGCTGTATACATATATCGTACATACATACATACATACTACACCTCTTTACCTATCAAACGTGTAAAATTAAATCAGTCAGCATTTGAAACCTCGTACACATTACCAACTTTCTCTCTCTCACTCTCTTCCAAAGGCTCATTAAAATATGTGCAGGGGTTAAAATGCACTAAGCACATCTGGGATCTATACTAAATACCCTCTGTAATTACGAGAGAAAGTGAGTTTTCAGTTCTATGTGTTTAAAAAACACACAAATTAACATTTTACGTGAGCTTGCGATGCTTTTACAGAAAAAAAGATAAAAAGTGACAAAGTGCGAATGGTGATAAATCGTGTTTGAATTGTGATAGGTGTGAGAAGTGCATTTATTTCTGAGCGTGAAGTGTTAAAGCTTATTTTGGTGTGTTGGAAAATCGATGCGAATTTAACCGAGTAAGTTGTACAGTAAAATGGATTCGATCGAGTTCGAAATGGTTCGTAATCGTCTTTCTCTCTTCTTAAGGGTTTCTCTTGTTTCTTGATTTTCGTCTTCTGCGGTCAATGGGTAAAGGATTTGAGCTCGTTTTCACCTGGCCATCATTGGCCAAAACGTCTTATATTTACGTACACCATCCCCTCAACTAACTCTAGTCATTGTCAAGGAGAGAGAGAGAGATGATTCGGTTTATACGGTCAGGTCTTCTTCTTCGGAAGCCGCAGTGTCGTTTCCTTTACCACTGGCTAAAGGTTATATAACGCTCAGTCGTGAATGTAGTCCGATTCTCTAGCTCTCTTCGCTCCTTCGTCGTTATGGCTCAAAGTCGGAAATTACTTTGTAGTTGAAGTAAAAGAGGAAGAGAGAGAGAAACCTTATAGTGTTGAGTTTATTTTTTTACGCATATAGTGTACTACTGTTTTTTGCATGCGGCAATTTTTTTTTTATGCCGAAAAGCGAGAGCGGAGTTTTTTTTACTAGGAGAGATAGGAGAAGAAAAGCACAAATGAAGCTCTCCGATGTGAGCATGCAATATTTGGTGCAGTAGCAGCAGGGTACCAACGACGATGACGGCTTCATTAGCATTTTTGAAAATGTCGTTTTAAGCGACAGGTCGTAAGGTGAAATTTCAACGTAGTCATATGCGAAAATACGTAGTAGTTGTATTTTTTCAAGCTGGAATATTAAAGTAATGCAACGAGCTAGACGTTTTTGACTCGATTTTTTTTTTTTACTTTTTTAGGGGGGAGGTTGCTAGGGGAAATGTAATTATTATGCATCAAAATTTTTTTTATTTTTTTTTTGGCAAGAAAATTACTTTGTGATGCTTCAACGTTTTTGCAAATGGATGTTTTTTTTTTTTGGGTATTGTTAAAATATTTTGTATTTTTTTTTTAAATGTAATGGTAGTTGATATAAAAATATGCAAATTAAATATTTTTTGTATGCATTTTTAACTTTTTACTAAATGTTTTGAATTTTATTAAAATTTATGTAATTTCGTTGAAAATTTTTTTTTAATTTTAGTTTAATTTAGAAAACATTTTTAATGCAATTATCAAGTTTACATTACATACCCAAGCACATTTTATTGCAAAAATAAAAAATACAAAAATAAGAAAATATTTTTTTTTCCACTGCAATGTAGATTTAAATCAACTTGCATAATGAACTCATAAAGCAGCTCAGGAAATTCACGTTATTTAAAAAGTAATTTTTCATGCATATTCAAATAAAAAAAAAAAAAAGAAAATACGAATACAAAGCCCACAATAAGGTTATAATAACCTCAAGTTAAGTAAGTCTAAAACTTAACCATCTCCTCCCCTCCCTCCCTCAACCTACCATACTTTGTTAATTCATATAAAAATACAGAGTACATAACCAGTAACGAGACTGTGACATGCGTGATCCCCAACTATAACGAACCCTCCCCACTAACCTTATAATACACAAGCATAATGTTTTTCGTAGAAAAGACCTTCGACATATTCCCGGAAACTAAAGAAAACTCGTGCCTTAAATACTTTTGCAAAGTCATTATCGAACTTGGTCGAACAATTAGGAGGCCAGACCTTTTCGCTTAACAAGGAAGAAAATCCAGTTTTAGCAAAAGCGTCTGGAATATGTATGCATAGCTTAATCTTACCGAAGCAAAAAAGCCCAAGGGTAAAATTCAACCTCTTCCTCCTGCTCTCTTGATTTTCTTTTCCTTCTTTTGCTATGTAATCACCAAGCCTTGGACTTTGATGCTCAGCATTAATAAAGAGACCATCGGAGTTTTCTAAGTAGTCGACCGATCTTACAAGTCTTACACGTCTACTCTTTACGAAATTCATTTAAGCCTTAGGGTGTCTCTATAACCAAACCCTACACATCCTCCTTCGTTGTATCAACAGAATGAAATGCTTAAGGCGATCCTTTACCCTCACACTCTGCTGCGTCTTTTCGGCTTGAATTTGGTCAGTAATTTGGATGCTGAGCTTACGCTCGTGTGTTTGGTCGATACACACTTGGTAAATGCGATTCATGCGTGCAAGCTCTCTTGCAAGCTCAATAAATAAAATAACAGCTTGACTTGGGAAGTAGTTTACTCAACTGACCTGTGAGTATAGGGATAAAGATGTAATGCTTTTACACTTCGAAAAATAACCAGGGGTAATTCGTGCTTATAAAATTATAAATTTTTAAAAAATATTTTTAGTTATTAAAATAAAATTTTTAATTTTCTTTCATTATAAGCTTGCTAATAAGAGAAATGCAATGTAATAATTAGCAATTATGAAGAACGTCAGCGAAACACTTTATCTGCTTATACTTTTTTTCACATCTTCTGGGTCTTCATTACATACTTTTTTTTTCATTTTTTTTTTATTCTACGGCACACCTGACGCTAACGATTTATGGGTCTCTGAAGGCTGACACGATCGAATTCCTAACAATATATAAGTTTTAAAGCCCTTGTTATCGTCTTTTCTGAATCTTTTCCCTAACCTTTCCTATGGGATATTGAATTATTCACGTCATGAAAAGGATAAATCTCATCTCCCATTTCAAATTTTTAAAATGCATAATTCTATCAAGTTTAAAATTATTAACTGTTATTATTTGATATTGATAATTTATGTATAATTTTTATGTTGTTCAAATAAAATTTATGAAATGTTAAATAACAAATCTTTATTCTCAATTTATACTTTCATTTTCTTTAAATCAATTGAATACATATTTAATAGATTTTTTTCTTTTCTGTTACAGGTAAGCTTACGAGATGATCTTGCAGATACAATTTGTTGGTAAAGTCTAAAATGATAATCTACATTTTATTATCTAATTAAGATTATAAAAAAATTTATTAGTTTCATAATTTTTGTTTATAAACACTAAATAAATAATAAAAATAGTACAATTTTCGTTTAACACTCAATACATCATAAAATTTGAGAAGTCATTTATCAAATATCCGTCATACGATCATAAAACAAAAGTTATTCAGTGAATCGCAAAGAATAAAAGGATAAAGATAAAAAAAGTCAACGTGAGCAGTCAGAAAGAAAATGAAAACTGCTTCGAGCTATTTCTCGAGAGATATAAAAAAAAAGGAAAGGTCGTACACTGATATGATCGACACTTTTCGACATAACGGCTTGATAGTTTCGTCTGAGCGGTCGACTGGATTCAAATTTTACGATGACCTAATTGGTAGTAATCGAACTATCTGCTGAGCTTAATGAGATCATTAATCTAAAATTGCCCGTAATTTCTCACTGCTGTGAACTTTTTAAATGAAATGAAAAGTCGTACTTTATCTTGTCTTAATTTATGATTCATAATTATCGATTCTAATTTAACACTTAAATTTTCATAGTATTTAAGATATACAATACATAAACAATATATTCAAAAGTTCAAATACTTCAATTAATTACAATAAAAATATTTAATTTAAATTTGTAACAGTATCAACTCGTTTTTTATAATTAATCAATCATCATGAAAAACATCTACTCCAAGCTTAAAGATCGTCAACTTGATGTATAACCATCAATCAGTTTTCTCTACTTGTAAGAACACAGAAAGAAAAAAAAAGAATTTCCTACAGAAAGTAATCGATACGACTTTTCTTTTAATTGGATAAATCAAGAACTCTCTCTCGATATAGTAGTTGTCATTTTAGTAAATCAGTTCAATTAGTCGCAACATTTGATTCAACGTTCCACTTATTAAATTTCATATATATAACCCCAGTAGAAAATCTAATTGATTGCTCAGTATGTTTTTTCATGTTCATCAATTAAATTTAATCGTGTAATCCAATCGAATTTGATAATTTTATTCTCTCTCTCTCTTTAAAAAAAGATCAAATCTTCCTCAATCTCAAAATACCTTCTTATAAAGATGCATTTAGCTTAGCAGGAGGTATATGTAGCTGACTGCATCTGAGCTGATAATTTTCCAGGAACAGCAGGGGGGTAATTAGTCTAGGCGGCACTTGCTTACTTGCGAGAGCAACTCATTAAAGCTTCAAGCGTGTAGCTATACCATCGATCGATCCAGCAGTGAGAACAGTATGGATCTTTCAAATACAGAATACCAAACCGTCTGATGTATAGGAGTGAGGCAAAATAGTTGCGGAGGACGGTTGTGTTTATAATATACGGCGAGTAGAGAAGACTAAAAGGGCACGCGTACCTATATATACGCAAAATAAGCAGCGAAGCGTTGCATAGGCTTCAATGACGAACTGAAGCTGCTGAGGAAGTACTGTACAGGACCGGTATTCTGCGAAAGAGAGAACAGAGAGGGAAAGGATATGCTGCCCGATAAAACGGTCTGCCGAGCGTGACAGAAACAGAAAGAGAGGAGGAGGAGAAGGAAAGCTACTGGTGTACAGTGAATGCACTAGAAAAGAGGAATTTGAGAGGATGGTATGAGAGGGAAGAAGGGATGTATTATGGATATTTAGCTAAAAGTCGGAAACGCATAATAATGATGCTTAAGGGATTGAAGGGAAATGTGTTTTGTCAATGAGACCGCATGCATTGATAATTTTTGGTGTAAACTGTATTTGCAAAATTTAATATTAGATTTTATAAATTTTTCTGTATTTAAATTATTTACATACAATTCGTGTGTCTTTAACAAAATTTTGAACTTTATACTTACATCATTTTAAATCTCCTGTTCGTTATTTCACCAATTTCTCATACACGTAATTCCCACGATATTGCAAAATCCTCAATAATTTCCCTTAGCCCATACATAAAAGTCCAAAAAAAAAGCAACTACTATTATTCATCGATTCATCTCATATATAGTCAATACAAATCAAAGTCGTCTCAGTCTTGTCATCGGTAAATACCACATACATATATACATATATCAAGAAGAGAAAGAGTTTGACATATCGATGAAAAACCAATACACGTCAAATCAAAAGTGGAAATAGTAGTTGAGTTGGCAATAGAAGCAACAGCAGCAACAGCAAATGAAAAACAGTACTAGTCTCTCTCTCTTTCTGTAGTAATAGTCAAGAAAAAGAGAGAAAACGATATCGTTTCAACAAGCCCCAATCAGGGGCATACTATAACAAACCACTACACTACTCCTTCTACATACATATATATGTATACCTTACTTGGTAAAAGGGTCGCCACGTCAGCAATTGCGTATAGGCATCTTTTGCAGCACCCATTAAAAACCTATTGGTATCTCTCTCTTGATGCCAAGAGAGCCTCCTCCTCCTGTGTACATTCTTGTTGTTTTCATCAGCACAACTAGAGAGAGAGAGAGAGAGAGAGAGAGAGAGAGAAGTATACTCTTGGTTGCATCGAACTGTAATACTGACGCTGCTACTGCACTGATTGTCAATACACGCGCGGACTTTATACAGTAGTAGTAGTAGATCGGTTATTGTCCCAACTTCTCTCGATCTATCCTCCCTTTTATTCTTCCTTCTCTCTTTACCATATCTGTTTCGCGGTTGGTCGAAGTTTCAACTTTATATTCTCATTTTATCGTCTTTAGAGAATGTTACCTTAACGCTTTTCTTTAATGTCTCGCTTGCTAAGATTGCGTGATACCATTTGGCTTTTATGTTTGCTTCTTGGTAACTTAATATATAGCTGCATTGGAGTAGTTGTGAATAATATATTGAATAATTAAAAACAACGAAGTACAATGTGGGTGATGTTTTTGAGACACCGTGTAAAATTAGTTAAGTTTTCTGGCTGTTACTACTAACACATAAAACTTTTTTGATCGCGTTTTACAAGATTAAAATTGTAAATTTTTGAAAAACTTTGCAATTTAAAAAAAAAAAAAAAAAAAAACAGTTGTTGAACTTATAAATCTTTTTAATATATGTAGATATATTTACAATTGCATATATAATTCTCTCAAGTTCAATATCGATATTTTTTACTTTTCTTCTTTTTATTTCCAGAGAACAACTGAAATACCAAACTAAATCCTTAATAATAATCGACAAAAAACAAAGTGTTTCTCTCTCTAACCTATAACACACCAACTTTCTCAAAATGAAAATCAGTACCTATATATACTTCAGTTACAACCAAAAGCATAGTTAAAAACTTTCTTTGTTCATAGAAAGTAGGGCCTCTTGCTCTTCCTTCCTCTCTCATTTCTTATTATTTGCTCTCTTCAATTGCACTTTGCGTGTCTACCTGCAGCTGCAGCAACGTTGAGTGAACTCTTGGGTCAAAATCGTAACCTGTGATCTTAAGGGGGGGTAGTCTGTTATTACGGATTCTCCGAAACCTCGAGTACTTATTTTTGGTACTATATTTCGCAGTTTATACTGCTTGTTTCTGCGAGCGCACGAATACAATTACACATCACTTTCTAAGCTTACTTTAGCTTCAATTTTTTGCTCAAATTTTTTTTTTAATTTGTGCTTGTTGTTGTTGTTCTTTGTTTAGTGTATCGTTGTTGCAAACAAAAAAAAAATAATGAAAAACTCCTAAAACTATCAAAACCAGTTATTCAATTCGTTCACGAGAAATCAAAATTAAAAGGATTGCACATAGAATTCAATATACATATAGAGCTTTTCTCTCATTCGTACATAGTCGTCCGAGAAAAAGCTCGTCACACTAGAAGCTTTTCCAGCTAGTTTTAAAGCTAAAGGATATATAGATGAAAATAAATAGATATACACATACTTGTATAATATGTGAGAGGGCAAAGGATGAGACGTGATTAAATTCAATCTGCAAAGGGTATAGCTTTCGCGTCGATCAGACCAAAGCTTAACCAGGAATGCACATATGAGGGCACAAAGAAGAAGAAGCAGAGAAGGGATAGGAAACGATGAGAGTAGAGAGGAGCTATATGGTTCTCCGAGTGCGTGTGTATACGTCTTCAAAGCCAAGAGGCCACACACTATAGCATCGACTGAGCCAGCTTCTCTTCTCTATATACATGTATTCTGGCATAGTTCGCTCTATCGCTATTAAATTCGTTTATGGGGACCCTTAGTTTGAGAGAGTGAGATAGAGAGGGAGAGAGAGAGTCTATATAATCCAATGCTGCTTAGCCTTTGTGTGTATATCAGACGCTGCGGTGTATAGCTTTGCGGCTTGACCTGATTAAGCGATATGTTTCATAAAGACTTTTTCTTTTTTTCTCTCTCTAGCTCATAAATCATTTGCTTCATTTTTTTATTATAGAGATGATTTATTTTTATTTATTCTATTTTAGAATTACCTGTAGATAATGCTATTTTTATTTATTTTTGTATATCAATCGAGAGTTGGTATCTAGTCAATTTTTTTTTTGAATTTAAAAAAAAAAATAATATTGAATATTCGGATATTCAGTATAGGTAAAAGAATTTTATTTAAAAAATAGTATTGACTTACGGATATTTTTTTTTCTTTTTTTTTACTCAAACTTTTGAATATACATTCGATCAATTGGTTGTATCTGTTACATCCTTTGATATGAATTGATCAGAAAAATACGATTTTTTTTTCTTTTGAGGTATATATATTTACTTTCTATTTTCAAAGCATAAATTTTTTATACTTCTATCAAAAGCTGAAAAACAAATTGAAAAATAATTCACAATATTTACTTAAGAAATACATGAAAATAGATGTTAAAAATTTCAATATTATATCAAAGCTCAATATATGAACCAAAAAACATATTGATAACTAACCAATTAGGATTATAAATCATCATCACCCACAATCGAAACTTTAACATTAGCAATACTGTCTCGTATATTATCCGAATAGCACAAGACAAATGGAAGCTGATTTCTCTTGTATATTATCCATTGTATGTCGAGAGAGTATATAGTGTGTCTCCGGAGTAAGGTCACTCACGTCGGAAAGCCACCACGTGCACCAGTAGTATAGGTATATTGTGTGGACGTTGAAGAGGAGCAGTGGTGAGCTTTAACGCCCAAGGAGAGAAACCAAGCGTATATACTAGTGTGTGCGCGCGTGCCTAACGAATTTGCATGGGTAAGCAGAGGAATGAGAGAGAATGAGTGAGTGAGTAACTCTATGTGTGTGTTTATGTATGTCCAGCTGCTGCTGCTACTGGTGGTAGATGCTACTCTCTTGTGCTATCTGACTTGTAGCTATTTACACGAGTTGGCACTGTAACGTTGCAGAGGAGACACTTGGAGAGAGAAAGAGAGAGAGAGAGAGAGAGAGAGAGTTGCTCATATGCTGATTGCTGCGGAAGGTTTGGATGTAATGGTATTATGTTGGGAAAGGGTGGAGATGCAGTTGTGTGCTTTTTGGAGATGATTGTTTGTTTATTAAGAAATAATAAATTTTTTAATTGTAATGGTTGATGTGTTACAATGAGATAGTGTGTATAGTTATATTTGTTAATGAACAGTAAATTAATGTAGATCAAATTTATAAAATACCAAATACCGTTATATATAAATAAAGGAAATTTAATTAAAGAGCTTGAATATCATTAAATTAAATTTTACACAAAGTAAAATAAAGTTTTTCAAACAAGGATATGGTTTTGACATTGCAATGATAATCAAGAGAGCAAGAGCATGATTTATCGAAAATTATAGCTTAACTAAAAGCCTCTCCTCCTTCTCCTCCTCCTCCCCACTACTATCACCATCACTAACAACGGTATAGACAGTAATGAACTTCCATTGTTCCGATTTTCTTTAGCCGTCACATTTCCACCTGTCGACCAGTTGTTACCGTATTTGATGTTTCGACAGCTGTGGAATTCCTAGAGGTTTACCTTCTCTATCTTACTCTTGATCTCTTACACTGACTCATATTCTCAGTATAAGCCCGAATAACAGTAGTGTATTACTCGCTTACTTGTATCCATACGGTTACTGGTATTGGTCAATAATATTCACTTGTAATTTAATGTAACTAGAGGATAAAAGATACGTACTTAAAAAGAAGAGTTTATAAAATTTTATGTTGATTTTTGATTGATAATGAATTAAATTGTAAATGGGTCAACTTGTGAAATATTAAAGTTAAAAAAAAAATAATAATTATAATCAACACTACAGTTACAAAACAAAATTAAAAATAAATCAACTATTTTTATTGATATATCAATACCAAATTAAACACTCAAGAAAGTTAAGGCGAAAAGGAGGATCATCATCTATATACGTCCTATGCCAGGTCCTTGGGATATTTTGACAACAATAGCCAGTAGTAAGGCTAGCCATCAAACCTAATAAATACCATATCTCCTGTAAATACCCCACCATTCCTGAAATTGAGAGAAAGAGAAAGGTATAGGTATATATATATATATATATATATATATATATATATACGAAGTAATGGCACATTGTTCTTGTTATTTAAAATCAGATATTTCAAGCATTCCTATATTGTCGTTCTTGAGCTAGCAAGGGGAGGGTAGGGTGCTGCTACTCGCGTCCCCATTTCTATCTCTCTCTCTCTCAGTTCGCCCAATAATCGGAATTCCAGATCGAGTTGCGCCACTGACATTTCAGTATACTGCTACCATCACTATATAGACTTTAAAGAGAGATAGAGAAGCTATATATTATATGGTAGACCTCTGTGGGTAGCGCTGGCCCAATCAGCAGTCTTGCTATATATATATATATATATATATATATATATATATATATATATATATATATATATATCTAAAAA
>JAPYZE010002851.1:0-14779 GCA_030522805.1 Leptomastidea abnormis | reverse complement strand
ATATTTACAAAACAAATTTTTACCCAATACATTAAAAGATTTTATAAAAAAAATAAAGGAACTTAAAAAAATCATTCTTTTCTTCTTTTCGATACTACATGTCATTTATATAATATCCCACACGCATATAGATATAATAAAGGCACGCTAGAATGATATACTCACGCACTCATGTACGTACGTATCCAAGTATATTACATCGCAGGAAGACACACGCACTTGTACATATATATCCATATACATAAAGTCGTGCACGCGACTCAACGTATCCCACCTGTCTCCCTGACTACTCAGTTTTTTTTGCGACTGTATACATATACGAGAAGTAGTAGCAGTAGTAGTAGTGGTAGTAGTAGTCAGCCATCATGATTCTTCTCACGCAAAGTCCAGTCTCTACTATCCAAGTAGTATACACCTCAACCATAAATGGTACCAAAAAAGAAAAAAAAAATTAAAAACGCATTCAAAGCAAAAGTTGGTAACGTTGAAATAGTAGTAGTAGTAGTAGTAAGTAAACTAGATGCGCGTCATCAAGTCTATTGCCAGTAGTAGTATATAGGTAGGTAGCAGTAGCCAGTAGTAATAGCAACAGCAGCTAAGCGCAAGTATATATAACGAAAACTTGCCCTAAACGCAACTTGAGTGCTAAGAAGAAGAAGAAGAAGGATGTGAAGGAGGAAGACGAGAAGGAAAAGAAGAAGAAAGAGGAATAAGAAGGAGTAAAAGGACAAGACAGATGTGGCTCGACTGCTGAGTGTGCACGCGACGACGCCTTTTGCGTCTTTCTACCTTATAGGTATATATAAGAGACATGAAGAGTTAAGAACGCGTGGATGAGAGCTGCTCTCTCTCTCTCTCTCTCTCTCTCTCTTTCACTCTCTTGGTTTCCTAATTGCTTGGAGATGCTTTCGCATCTCATTAGACATACAGATAATTATTAATTACGTTCGATGTGAGCACACAAATTAATCGTTTCTCTTTCTCTTATATCCTTCTTCTTTTCATTATTTAATTTGATTCTTGTAAATTTTTACATATACAGCTAATGATCTTTTAATCATTATATTTTATTTTCTCATTTTTATCCTATGTTTCATTGAGAATTTGAGGGAAGAGACTATCAGGAAAAGAGTTTGTTGATAAAGTTTAGATTTTTTTCTATGAGAATGATTACAAAGTGTGAAACTAACATAATATTAAGATTAGTCGGTAAAAGATTTACTAATTTTACTATCTGTAACTGTAAGCTTAGGATAGCCCAGTATGTAGAGTGTAGATTTTGTAATCCGCAGATTGTGGGTTCGATTTCAACTCTTACCCGTACTGAGTTATCATGTTACTGAAATATACTTATTACAAAGTATCAAAAAGATAAAAATTCCGTAAATATTACCAACAATTTCTTCGTTATCTAGCGCGATTTATTATTTATTTTTTTAAGTTTCAAAATTTTTTTATTTTTATTTATTATTTATTAAATCTAACTATAATAATTTTAAACGCCAAAAAATTATAGATAAAACGCTCAATCGCGATTTTAGATATGGCAGCAAAACCGAAAAGAGAGAAACAAACGCAGAGTACAGTGAACAGGAAAAAAGGTGCTAGCTTTACAACTGATAAGATATTTTACTCCAAAAATTTAGTATTATTGTATTTCGTACAAGCTTTTCCTACTTTTATTTTATTTTCTTTATAATTTCTTCTTATACTTACCCCTTGCTACTTAATCCAGCCTCCCTTTTTTCGTCTACTTATTGCTTGAGGTATACTAGTATACCCTATCAATACGTGCCCTCGCGTGTATACTTAAATGCGTGAAGGATTTAAGGCAAGTAGGTTTAATAAGAAAGAAAGAGAATAGTTTACTTCTCTATCGTCATTTTACCTACTTTTTTTTCTACTACTAACTTCTACTACTTGCCAATGTATCTCCTTTTGAACATTTTCGTGTGACTATAATTTTCATTTATGTTGACGCACTTTGCTGCAGCATTAACGTGAAAAGAGAATTAGCGTGGAGAAATTCGAGGTTTACTTGGTTTTACAGGTGTGCAACTGTAAAAGCGTATGTACTAGAGGAAAGCATCCTTTCGATCTAAGCTTAAATATATTCAATCTCGATGAAATCGATATCAATCACTTGGTTAATCCAGGTGTTTTCGATCAATTTAAATTTTCAACACTTTACACTAAAAATCATATTTTTATTTATTTCAAAATTAAAAAAAATAAATAAATAAGAAAAATTATTTTCTACGAACACGCAGTTAATATAAAAATGAAATTAAGAATATTAATTCGACAGATTGCTATGCGCGATATCGATATCTTTCAATAAAACAAGCCGGTGTCCATCAAATCATTCACCCTTTAGCTAAAGCTATAGTAAGTATACCTACCTCTCAAGCCTCTCTCAACATTTCTGGAGGCAAAATCGATGCGACACGACTTGTGAAGAGTGCACTGTGTGGATGATGGCGAGAGGAGAGCTGTAGACTCTTGCAATGAAAAAGAGTAAAGGGAGGGATGCTCGATGAAAACCGGTTTCCCTCTCGCACCCACCTCTCTCTCTCTCTCTTTTTTCTCTTAGCAGTTCTGCTATACAAGAGAGAAGTGCGTGGCGAGGGAGTGTGGGTGCTGCATACATGCAGCAATAACACCACACAGTCCGCGGTATAGATGATGCAGTTGAGTGCAAGTGCAGCATCCACTATATATGTGCAGGTTGTACTCTATATACACGCTCTCATTCTCCCCACCACCACCACAATCACCACCCTATTCTTTTTTTTTTTTATTTTGATGCTGTAAAGTGCATCAAGCACGCGAAGACCTCAAATTTTGTGGTTTGGTACCACACGCCAATGAGATCTCTTTTCTCTACATCCTATGTATATGCGTGGTTTTGTTTTTGGAGTGGGTTGGTTTACTTGCTTGCTTGCTTTTTCTCACAAAATTTTGAGTTGGGTTTTCGTGAAAAGATTGGTGTGTAAACCAAATGATACCACAATGTAAAGTTTTTACCCTTTATTGATATATGCTAGTGTTTTGACAAGTATAGTATAGCTAGCTCAATATGTCATAACTTTATTATTTATTATTTAAGCAGTTTAAAAATTCATAATTTCGTGATATTTTATTATATAGTTGAAGGTAAAAGATTAAAATTTTTTTATTCTTTAATCTTTATTAGTTAAAAGATTCAGAATAACTAATAATAATTATACTTCAAATAAGTAAATTTAAAACTCTTTACAATATATTTTCGCGTATAACTTATTAAACTGCTACCATCTCCTTGCGTTTTAGCACCTCTAACCTGTACCCAATACACACCCTAACACACGCACACTTTCGATCTTTCTCTTTTTTGTCCCTCTTTTTTTTTCTTCAATATTTTTTTTACGAGCGCTTCAGCAAAAAAAAAAAAAAAAAAATTGGTGCACCCGCGCGAGAAGAAAGATAAAAGTGGCGATTTCCGGCTACCGAAAAGTAAATCGGCAAAGAGAGAAGCCAACCACTAACGCTCAACTGCTCATTTAAGTAATTAAATGTAATGCTGCCGTTGTTGAAGAAGAGAGAGAGAGAGAGAGAGAGAGAGAGAGAGAGAGAAAGATGAAACAACTTTCAGGTGATTCTTTACTCTTTTGCGGCCGCAACAAAATCATTCGAGCTCGAAGAGACGAAAAATTCACTATACTATTTTCCCTCGCTTTCATCTTCTTTTTCTTCTTATTTTCTTCTTCTTTCTCCTTCTTCTTCTTTTTGAGACGCTCTTATTATTGCTTCACATCACGTCGTCAATTTGCCAATTTTTCGGCTCATTGTATCTCACGTGGGAATGTTTTTTTGTCGCTCTTATATTATGAAGAACACTTTCGATAAAAATTATATATACGTAAATACATTTGTGTGACATTAATTTTTTACGGTTACATCCATTAATGTCTCGAAAAAAAAAATATTATTATTTAATAAATTAACAAATAAAAAATAAAAGCTCAATAAAAGAAACTGAAAATTAATGTTGATGTGTAATTCAAGATGAAATTCTAGAATTGATATTTGTAATAAACATTACTATAAATTACCCACAAATGATTTTAAATTATAATAACGACCCAAAAAATCAACCGTATAAAAACAAACTTCATCCGTGTGAAATTAAAAAAGTAAATAAACGAAAAAAAAAAAAGAAACAGAGTAAGGCATTAGCAGGTACATATATATACAGGCGCAGGTAAAGTCGAAAGATCAGCGGTGAGATTACGTGATCGAGTAATCCGATCAGACTCTGTGATGGTCTCTCTTCTCTTCTCCATCTTATGTGTGTGTGTGTGTGTGTGAGAAAGAAGCGCGCAAGGGTAATTCTCTTATTCTCTTTCGTCCTGACGTAAGGCTCCAACTCGAAAGAGGATCGCTACTACTCCTCCTCCTTCGCCTCCTCCGCAATGAAGAAGATCAAATTCTACAGGTCTCTCAGGCTGAAGAAATGAATAAGTGAAAAAAAAAAAAATTGGAAAAAAGAATAAGATAGAAATAGCGAGTTGGTGGTTTACTGATGCACTTGTATCTTTTTTTTTTTTTAAATATCAACTGTACTAATGCGTTTGCTAATCGGAAAAAGGAGAAAAATAGAGAAAGTAAAAGTTGAGATATTATAAAATTTTAATTAAATGAATTATAATAAAAGATAATTTTTTGCTTTTATTACATGAGTTTCATAAAATTCTTTAAAATATACAATAATTTCCAAAGTTCATTTGACAATAAAAAAAGAATAATTTTCTTCATTTAGCTCCTTCACTTCCTTCTTACGTATTATTTTCCTTCTTTTTATTTATCTTTTTATTTTTTTATTCCATAGTTATATGACTATTACACCATCGTTATATCAAAATGAACAATCGATCAGTCAGATGACACTAATTGCAAGAACACACATAATGCTGCAAAAGTACCTTTTTCTTTATTATCCAAGAAACAGCAATATTGAGCAGTTTACTGAACAAAAAAAAAGTTGTATACAAGGATTTATCGCCTATATCTGAACCTGATTGCTCGATCATTTTTACCTCACATGTCTGTCATTTATCAGCTGACTCATATTTTCTTCTTTTTCTTTATCATATAATTTTTTTTTACAGCCGATACTTTACACTTAAACAGACACTTTATATTTA
This sequence comes from Leptomastidea abnormis, assembly GCA_030522805.1. NCBI lineage: Eukaryota > Metazoa > Arthropoda > Insecta > Hymenoptera > Encyrtidae > Leptomastidea > Leptomastidea abnormis. The sequence goes on along the minus strand of JAPYZE010002851.1, from coordinate 9,593 downwards.
ATTATTCACCAATTTTAATTTGTTAGTATATAATTTTTCATGAAAATAATAATTTATTTTTATTTAACATTACTGTTCGTTACGTATATAAAAACTAAATTATTATTTTAATGTATATCGGAATTAAAATATCCACCCAAACATTAAAAAATAATAGCTTGTAAAACACTGATTAATAAAAGTATAATTATAACCGTTACATTAAACCGGTACATTAAGAAATCGGTATAAGCATATACATATATAAAATTCAATTGCATCTTGAGCTAAAGTAAAAAGGTCAGCTTAAACGATAAATTTACGTAGGTGGATGCGATATCGGTATAAGCGTAAGAAGAGTTGAAAAAAAGGAGAGTGAGAGAGGGATTAAAGCTCGTCCGGCTCAAAGAAAGCATATACCCAACTCAACCCACAGCATCGTCAGTTTCATCGGTAAAGTCAGGAAGGGAGGGTGGGAGGGAGGGAGAAAAGAGGGGTCGAGATACGCCCGGGCGCGCCCTTTGCTTTTTTCTTCCATCTCTCTGGGCTGGCACGTAACGCGAGAATCCTTGAGAAAAAGCACGAGCAAACCGCAAGTGCCGCTGACCAAGTATCGTCTGACTCGCTTCGTTCTCCACCCAATACAAAGCTTTATATATGTATAGGTATAGGTTTTATATAGGTATATAGGTATACACGCACACATACAGCAAAGATTGTTCAGGTATTTCGTCCCGGAATTCCGAGTCTCTCAGACACACGCACACACACACACACTTGCCAAGCCCTTCTTTTTTTTATCATGTTCGCACAAACCTTCTACCCCCCCCCTCCCCCCACGAAGTGTGTTGTTTTTACCTTGGTTCTGTTCTGCGACCAAACGATTCCGGGTGAGGGAGGACTTGAAAAGTTTTCACGCAGCGCTCCAATGTCAACGAAGAAGTTGTATAGTGTGTGTGTGTGTGTGTGTGTGTGTGTGTGTGTGTGTGTGTGTGTGTTTGTATGTGTGCTTGCGACTTGATATATCTCTTGGAAATAGTTAATTATATTGTGTACCGTTACACATCAACGACTTAAGAATGTGTCCGGTGCTTACGTTTTATTAAGGTTGAATTGAACTAGATTATGTATCCGAAATTACATTTCTGCTTTTTGTTGTAGCTTTGATTGTGATATTATGTGACCTACAGTAGAGGTATTCTTACAAGAATTTGATCTTAAAATTTAAATTGTATTTAAAAAAGCTTGCAAGCTCAGCTATCAAGATCAAAACGTATTTTTATAAATTAAGGTCTGCAAGCTCACGCAGCCAAAGAAATTCTCTGCTCTCATCACCTGCTGACTGAATAATCATACAACCAAAACATGAATATAAAACTCAAGCATATGCTCTCTTAACACACACACACACACACACACACACACACACACACACACACACACACACACACACAAACACAAACATCAATTGCATAGTACCGCAAATATATGTATATAACGAAAAACCTGAATTTCCTCCAAAATTATTCATCGTCCAATAATTACCTTTTGTATAATTATTTTTGGCGAACAGCAGCAGGAGCAGCTGACACATCGACATATATCCCTCTAGAGACTTATTCCACAACTATACACATACATACACACCCAGTAAGAAAACGATCAACGACGCGGCAGCGGCACGTCCTTCTTTCCAACCGGGCAACTGGGATGCACTTAAAGTGCTTGCTCTTTATAAGAAATTGAAAATAAAATAAAAAAAAAAACTGGTATTTTGTGGGCGCAGCAGCAGCAGCAAAGAGGAAGAAGAAGAAGAAGAAGTAGAGGCGTAGAATGTAAAGCGTTCCTTGATCGCAGACCGCGGCTTGCGACAGAAAAGACGAGTATCTATATATGTGTGTATATAAGTATATATATATATATAGAGAGAAAAAGAGAGAGACACGTTTAACGCGAGAGATCGACACGCGCCCCCGTAAGTTGCGCTTGGAATACCAAGCACTTGCGCGTATATATACCTACGTACATACATACGTACGTACGTACGCGCGCGAGAGCGATTACACTTACTTTTAGCCTCAAGAGAGAGAGAGAGAGAGAGAGAGAGAGAGAGAGAGAGAGAGATAGAGAGAGAGAGAGGGAGAGAGAGAAAAAGAGATACTTTTCGCTGGAATGGCGGATGGACGTTTTTTTTTGTCTTTCTTTCTCTCTCTTGAGGCTTTAAAACATACGTGCATGGTTTCATCCTTACACAGAGCCAGTTGGTTTGACTTTTATTTTTTTATATGATGATGATGATTCCAAAGCTTTTTCCTGATGTCTTTGGATCTTCTCTTGTGTGTCGTACCGCGGCGGAAGTAGATTTAGTTTGGGCTTGAGTGGATATACCTATATGTACCAGAATTGGTAAGATAATGTAGTATAAGTCTGTGATGTATACTGATACTCATTATTATATTTATATTAGTAGTTATTCTCATTTTCTTTATTATTTTGGGAATATAATTGTGCTACTTATATAAAAAGCAGTGTAAGGGAAAAAGCAAAGCTAGAATGTATTTTATGTGTGTGAAAAAAAAAGCTTGAAAAGAAATTCAGCATTCAATAAGCTTAAATTAAAAGTCGGTGTATATATAACAAATGGCTACGTTAACAACAGTCGAGAAAAGTTAATTTAAAGACTGTAAAATTATATTTATGAACGTACGTAAAATTTCCTCTTTTCTCTCCTGTGTGAATTTTTTTTTTCTTATATGGATAGTTTAATGCTTGTAATAAAGTTTGGAAAAAATGGCCAAATTCAACCAAGATTAATTTGTCAATATTTTTTTTAAAAAAAAAAGTTGATGTGCTTGTAAAATGTCAAGATTAAAATTATTATAACTTTGTGTTAATTTAAACTTTATCATCGGTATATACATAGATTATCTCAAGAGATAACCAAAACATAAGGTAGGTATCTTATTGCAAAAACATAATATTACAATTGATTATGAAAATATTGTATACTATATGATAATACTGTAATTCAAATACATAATTTATTTTTTTTTTCTTTTTTCTGTTATCAGCAAAAATCATAGTTAATGCAGTTAACGTTACTTTTATGACAACTGCTACTGCACGTGCTTCTAATAATAAATGAAATTACAAGGAAAATAGCGTTGTCCTATTTCCTTTTTCATCAAGCCTCTAACAATTCAAGTCTAAAAAGTATGAACGAGAAGAGAAGTTGAATGAGTTTGTAGATAAAAAAAAAGAAAGAGAGTTAGAGTAAGCATGTTGAAGATTCTTGAGAATGCGCATATAAATTTAGCTTTAATCGAGTGTCCGCACGGACTTTACGTTTATATATAACAGAAAAAATGTAGACAAAAACATATAGTGATATGTTCGACAATTTATCTCTCATTATAGGTTTTTAGGTATCAAACTTGGATACCTACTCTTGCTATAAATATCGTGTAAAGACGTTAATTCGTGAATCTGATTCCTTTTATAGATTTATTGCCTGATAAGGTTTAAGCTGTTATTTGTGATAACTATGGAATAGAATAAGTAATTAGTAAAGTTGTAAAAAAAAAAAGTAAATAAAAACAAAAAGAGGAAATTAAAAAGACAAAATTGTTTCAAGAAACTATAACGAATAAAAATTAAGAGATTATCAAATAAATCAAATTTGATTGGTTGCCTTGACTGGGTTCACTATTTTTCGGGATTACATTATAACTTCTTCTCTCTTTCACGTATAATATACGTTCATGGAATGTAACGGATTCGACTAAAGACGAGAAGAAGGAAGGCAAGCGTATATAGGAAGAGCAAAGAGATATGCCAAAGAAGAAAATAAGAGAGAGAGAATGAGAGAAAGAAAGATCGTGCTATACGATATCCAAGCAATATCTAGGCGCTATCTCGATACCTAATCAAATACTCGCCTACGATCGATGAAAAAAAAAAAAAAAAATTTTTTCTATATAGCTAAAGTCATTTGGCTTGATTTTTCATTTCTCTGTCTGCCGTTAGCACGACTATGTGTTTCTGCCTACAACTGACATAATATACGTGTGTGTTTTATATACACTTGGTATACATTATGTGCTGGTTAATAAAGACGATGAAGTTAAGGTAACGTATAATAGTAATGGTACTTATACCTATAGACTCTTGATGTTGGGCTTGTAAAAACGAGCGCAGAGATAGAATCGTAAGTGGTAATTATAAGGTGTATATCGAGTGAGAGAGAAAGAGAAAAGAGACTCTCTCAATCGTCAAAGAGTAAAAGAGAGAGAGAGAGAGAGAGAACAAATATTGTGTACGTGATTGTTGAAGATTATCGGCTTCTTTTCTACGAATTCAACACAGTCTTTCACGAAGTACAAATATTTTTTTTTCTTTTTCATTTGTGCTATTTCAATTTTACCGCACGAAATCGATTATTATTATCTGAATTATCGATATCTGTGTATGTTTTTCCTTTTTTTTTTATTTTTTTTTTTTTCATTTTTACTCTCATCCTTTTTTTTTTTTTTTTTTTAATATTATTAATACGTTTACAAATTTTTTCTCTTGTATAACGATATACGTATTTTTTTGTTTTTGTTTAAAAAAGTAGATAAAAGTACGAAAATTCGGAAGCGATACAAAAATTAAAAATAAATTTTAATTTTTATACCATTATTAAAATAGAGCATTAAATGCATCAGAGTATTATCCTTATACTCTTTCCTTATGCTTAGATACTTACTATTATATCTGCACTTTATTTAAAATCTATAAAAAATATACCGTTGATTTAAAGTGACATATCAAAAATGTAGGAAGGTACACAGCAGCTAAGCAAAAATTGAAACAAGACACCAATAATAATATGACACCCCTCTTCTTATAATTAAATGGCAAGCAGGTTATAGCGCAACAATCATAACCCAAGAAGTAATTGCAATTTCGCAGCTAATTCTCATAACTCAGGTAGCTGCGTATGCCCTAAGAGAGTCTCAAGACACACCATTTAAAAAAGGGCGCGATGGAAGTAAAAGCATTGCATACACACACACACATACACAGAGAGTAAAAGAAAAGTCTCTCCCTTCAAGTCGTGAAATTTTACATGAACGATAATTCAGCAGCGAAATGAGAATAAATTACGCAAAACGTAGACTCGAGAGAGCCGATCGCTATCGCACGCGGCTTCTCTTGCTCCTACGCCCTGTAGTGAAGCGAAAACGAAGAAACAGCGGGAGTAAAAGAGAAAGAGAGATACTGGGAGTGGTAGTAGTGGTGATGGTGGTGGTAGCAGTAACGTTGACCGTGAAATCAGACGTAATTCCAAACTCAGTACATGAACGTTCTATACTCCACGCGTCTTGCTAACTCTAAAGCTAACCGCATGCTCTTCTTTCTATATTTATATATCTATAACGTGTATGCTGTATATGTGTAACTTGTCTTATCAGAATCGAAAAACATTATTTGAGCGTATGGTTGTGGCTACACACACATACACACACACATGCATATTTGAAAATGCGTATATACGTACTCACCTTTCGAGAAAAATTCGCGATCTTTTGCGCGGTAATTAAAATGTGTGCTTCCTCTTTTTTTTCCATTTCTTAGCATACTCCTACCAGTAGATTCCTTCTGGTTTCATGCTGTTATTTTATTTTTTTTGGTGGGAGTTTATCACAGTACATTGATTACCAGCTAGATTCGATAAACTTACAATCAATTATTTTGCATTACCATACATTTTGTCTTAACATGCTCGAGAGTCATTACTTTTCTTGCTCTTTTTGGCGTTTGAGTGGGATCTGGCAATGAAAATTTTCTTTTTTGTTTTGGTCTAAACAACAATTTGTTTTGTAAATAAAATAACATTACATTTAAAATTATGTGGTTCCTAATTTTTTCTACATTTTTATTTTACATCATTACCTTCAAAGACAAAAAATTTTAATCTTTAATAGGTACGGTATTATTTACAAGTTCCGATGACTCTTCAACTTTCGTGACTTTCGAAAAATAAAACTGCCTTCGCTCGATTATCAATTCCTCCATCGGTTTCGCTGCATTTTCAAGTAATTTATTTTTGGAGCAATTTTTTTTTATTACAAAAATTTTAAACGCATAAAATTATTTTTTGGCTTACTTCTATTATTAGCTTAACATATGCAATTTAAAAATTAACATAAAGATCTTGATTATTTGTATGTTATAATCTGTACAAATTGTATAATGCCAATGGTAAGACAAATAGAAGTTTTACCAATCATTAGGATCGTTTGTCTTCCAGAATATTTATTAATGAACCTACCTGATATTATTACTTATTCATTAATTTATTAAAAACATAGCAAGTGAATGTCCGGTGACGTAAACACACAAAAATCTTTTTGAATTATAAAACTTCAAAGTCCAGAATTATCGGCTGGATAGGCTACGACAATTCCAATAAAAGATTTAGAGACGAAACTCTTACATCAAGCATTAATAGTCAAATCTTTCTAATTGCGTTACCTAAACGTCCTTTTTGTTTCCAGACATTTTTGCAAGTTCATTATTTTTTAAAGTTGATATTTTAAAATATTAAAAGTATAAACATCATCACAAAAGCGATCTTGAAAAAAACAAAACGTACACAAGTCATTAAAATTGGTATTTTTGTTTATGCGTCATTTATTTTATTGTTATAGTCTCATTTGTACATACAGCACTACTACACTCTATTCAAACGAAAATTTGCTAAAAAAAATTTTAAAGCAGTAAAAATAATATTCCAATACCAAATTATTATTGATTGTAGTATTTTCTAGAAATGAATTGTTCTTGAAATATTATAACAAAATCAAAATCTTTTGCGTTTTTTATCTGAAAAATGCTCAGGCATAAAAAGCATAATGCGGTCAATTTTGATGTAGCTAATTGATGAATTGACATGTGGTTTTTAATTTTTATTTGAAATTCAAACGAAGAATACTTTAAAGAAAAAGAGATATTTTAAAAGTTTTGTTCTTTTTTTTAATACATAAAATAATGTCAAAAAGCTTAAAGAGTAATAAAATCATTTTGCACGCAAAAAAGACTTTATATGAGGATTTTTTATTAATTTTAATTTATACATTTATAAAGGATAATAAGCACAAAGGAATTTAAAATTTACCGTTTCAAAGTTTTCATTTTAAGAAAAAAATTGTAATAAAGATTAATTTTTTTATAAAATACCAATACTTTATTTTCAATCGACTGCAAATGTTTTGCATCAACGCATTATTAGATATGCATATGTATCAGGTATAAGAATTTTAAATTGTTACACTGAAATAGAAATTTTCTAATACGGCACTTATATCATAGGAGATGACATGTGAACTACATAAGAAGAGAGGGACTGAAATTAAAAACTCGATTCTTAATTTTTTTGTTAATCAATATCGATTTATTAGTACTATCAAACTCAATATTTTAGTTTAGAAATTAGTCGATTTTAGTGCAAAACATAAATTATTTAATCCAAAAATTGATTTTTCGAAATATTTTGTAACTTATTTACTTTGCGAAAATAGCGATAACTTTTTTATAATAAACATTCCGCTGTCTAAGAATTAGCCTGCACTTTTTTATCGGCATTATATTTTTTATTTTGCAAAAGCGATATATTTACATTTATCATTCTCACGTTAAATTGAAGGCTTTTTGAATAGTCCTGGGCCTGAACAATACGATTTTTTACAGCTGAATAGTATGTTGCTTCATAAGCGTTAACAAATTGAACTGAAACCGATGTTTTGTCAACCGAGGTCAGATCAAACCTTAAAATATTTAACATAAATTTACATACATTTTCGATAAGCCTATATTAATAAATTAATATTCATTTTAGAATTTTATACGAATTAAACAGATTCAGTAATTATTAATAGATTAAATTAGTTGTCAATCACTATACATCTCATAAAAAAACGTACAATTGAATTATCTCTTCAATATAGTTTCATCGTATATATACAGAACCAGCAAAACCACGTGTGCTACCTAGTCTGCTACCTCATCCACATTATAAAACTTAATGACGAAGGCCCTTATTCGCTTCGCCTCTTTTACGTCCAACTCTCTTTCCAACCTGGACTCCCGCAACCGTGAGACGAAGCATCTTCTTCTTCATCTTCTTTTTCTTCTTACCGCAAGGTAATACGATTCGCACCCGATCCTTGCGGTGTACATGTGTATACCCTAAGCTATATATACAACTAGCAGTAGCAGCAGCAGCAGCCGGCTGGTACTGCTGCTGCCAAACGATCGCCTAATTATATATAACAATAGCGAGGATCTCGAAAGGCTTCAAAAAGGAAACTTTTCTTTCTTTTTTTTTAAAGCTTATATTCTTTGGTTTAATACAGCTTCTTCTGCTTCTTTGCTACAGTAGTTACTGGCTAATGGAGTCTTGGCTTTTATATATGTGTATATAAACAAGTAAGAATTATGAAGCAGACTTGGAGCAAGGATGTTTTTTTTTTTTGTGAGTGAGAGATGTTAAACTTAAGCAGGAAAAAAATTGAATTAGTGAAAGAAATTTATTGATTACCGACGAGATATTTCTTTTATCAATATAGTATATCTATACATGTTTCGCCCTATGATATTAAACCTACTAGTCTTTGAAGCTTTCAACAAATTTTGAGAAAAAAATATCACTTGCGTAATTCCGTAAAATAAACATTAATGATAAACAAATTTAAATAAATGTCATGTCAAATAGATTGCTCTTCTTGTTGTTATTGAACGTACGTCATTCACGTTTAACCAATTGTCTTTTTCTAATAATTCATCAAACTCAAAAAATATTTTTTACAACAAAACTTATTCTATGAGCGTCAATGAGAGCTACTGTAAATATTTTTAGTGTTTACTTTGTAACGTCTGTTAGTTCTAAAATTTTGTTTTTAACATCAGAAGTTAAAGTTCCTGGTATTAAATTATTAATTATTCAAAAACATATATATTTTTTCTAGCATAGAGAATTTTCTGAATCAATCTAAACTAAAATTAACTTTGAGGGTCACGATGTGCGCGATTGATTTACAAGCCCAATGTGTGGAGTCTCAAGAGAATTTTTATATTTCTATTGAGTTTACTAATACGAATAATATAGTTACGACATTTTTTTTTTTAGATTTCTCGTATGAATAAAATAAGTTTAAAAATAGATTAATCAATGATTTGATGAGAAAAAAAATAGCTTTAATATTTATTAAAAACACAAAATAAATTTTATAACATATTTGTGGATGTCTGTCCTGTACGTGAACTTGAAATAATACAGTTTCTTCACTTAAAAATCCAATTAAAAAATAGCTTTAAATAGTTATGAATATTTATTAAAAAATTTTTTATTATGAATGTTTAATATTTATAATAGATAAATCTAAAAGAATATACATCATCTTGATATTTACATAATCAAACTTAATTTTGTGATTAAGACTTGTGGTGCCACTTTCTTACAAACCATTCGATATTTTATTTTATTTTATTTTATTTTATTATAAACGGGAGTTACCCCAAGGAAAAATTACAGAAAAAATACATAGGCTAGTGTTCGATTATATACATGT
>JAPYZE010002850.1:0-14781 GCA_030522805.1 Leptomastidea abnormis | reverse complement strand
CATATATATATATATATATATATATATATATATATATATATATATATATAAATATATATACTTAAGCATCTCGAGTAAAGTGAATGACCGAATGGCATTGAAAGTATTATGTAGCTGAGAAAAATACAAAAAAAAAGTTTGTTTTCAAACTAGATCAATCACATTATAAACTCTATTCTATATATGTATTATGCCTTTCTCCTTTTTCTGGCAAAAACTTTTGTGTAGTGCCAAAAGGGATTTTAAATTACTTTTTGAAAATGGATCTCGGGGGTACATATTGAAAGCCACACATACCTGCATCCTATCTGTATAGTCGTTTCATGAAATGACTATTACATACAACGACCGATCTAGGTATGTAGGTATAAAAGTTTAAATGACGGAAATTGTAATTCAAGTCCCACAAACGTTTATTCGGTCATTTACTGAGATGCATAATATAATAAAATATTAAACACACGTATATAGATGGGTAATAATTATGCAAATAAAGTATGATTAATTGATATACCTATTATTATTATTAAATTATGTACAAGATTTTAAAAACTGTTTATATTATTATACTTAAAATATATATATAAACTGCAGTCGCTCATTCTCTTCATGCCGTGTCTAGTGCACTTTAATTTCATGTTCGCAATAATTGATTTAAGTATTAAAGAATATTATATTTCTATATTTACAAAAAAAAAAAATAATAAATATAAATAAAATAATAAATTATTTCATCATTCTCATATAATTATAAAAATCGCAACCTTATTTTATCGTATACATTACAAAATTAAAAAGATAGATATATTATAGGTATATCTTTACGTAATAGGTAATATTAATAATAATAATAATAATAATAAATAAAAAAATCTAAATTCTACTCGAAAGTGCCTTAGACAGGGTCTATTACTGCGAGACATCACAAAGTTTGATAAATAAGTTATAATATATAAAATAAAGAAAAATAAATAATAAAATATAAAGGGCAAAGGGTGGGGGGTTTAGAGGGGGGAAGAGAGCACGAACATAATAACTAAAAAAAAAAGGAAAAAAAAATCATACCTGGCATAAAAACGAAATAATCGGATGCCGTCTTACCGATTGGCTGCGGCTCCTGACGTTTGCTGCAGCACTTGCCCATCTCTGCTGTGTTGTTGGTTGTTGCTCTCTCTCAGTTAATGTTGTGTGTGTGTGTATGTGTGTATACACGAATGTATCCAGTGGGTTAAAGCGTCTCAAGAGTAAAGAACCTCCTGGAGAGATAAGTGATGGCAGAGTAGACGGAAGGTGTGTATTATATCTATATATGCGCCAATACGGCAAGGCAGCTCAGCTGCTGCTGCGACTCTCGGCCTCCATTCCACGCTTTCTTGCGTTTTTCTCCACACCTGGATATATCCTATAATAATGACGTTGATGGCTTTGCCTGGGCTTTCGCGTTCTTATGGCTGAACTACAGCCTTACGTAAACGAGCCACCTGAAATTAAAAAAAAAAAAGAAAAGTTTTTTAACTCTGAGGTTGAGTGTTGCAGTGATGAAAAATATCTGGGTAACTTGTCTTTTTTTCTTTCTTTCTTTCTTTCTTTCTTTTTTGCTCTACATCGCAGTGCTTGATTTTTCGACAAGGTCTTTAACCGGGTCACGCGGCTTTGAGACGAGCACACGGGAGTATATATATATAAGAGAGCGAGAGCTCTGCTGAGATGATGTGTGCAAAGGAGATGGGTTGCTTGGAAAACGAGGCTCTTTCGATTTCAAGCTGAGCTTTTATGTGTGTCAGCAATGAGTGGACATTTTTTTTATTCATCTTTTTTTTTTTTTTATTAATAAAATTTTTTTTTAATAAAATTAAAAAATTTGGTGTTAAGGATTTTTTTTTTTTTAATCATGTTGGTGAATTGATTTTTATTATTTAAAAAAAAAATAAACAATGTACTGAAGTTTAAATAATTTATCTGCGTTCTTAAAAATACATATTGAATTAAAATATGATAACTATTTCATACAGTAGTAGATAAATATTTAATTACTTTGAAAGTGAATAAATGTAATTACTCCTTGTTTGAAAATGACTTTAAATTTTGCCACTTAATAGATTTTTTGCTTTTTGGCAAGTTTTTTAAATATTAATAATTATATTCAACAGATGAAAGCAAATTTTATTTTATAATCAAAAACTAACCTTACAGTTAATGTAAGTCAAAAATAAGATAAAAAAATAAGATTTAAAATTATAAAAAAAAAATAGTTTATTACACACGTAAGTATGTATATAGGCAAGTGAAGTGAAGCGCGATAAGCCTTTATTAGCTTATAGTCGCATAAAAAACACTTAACGTTTTCTTGTTTTTTAAAAAATATTCCGTTTTACTAATTAAAATTAAACAGACGAAGTATCTTGAATAAAAATAAAAATAATACTTAAAAGATAAAAAGTCGCATTTCTTGCTTATTATCAAAGTACATAATATAATTTTTTTACAAATAAATACAAAAGAATAGCAAAAAAAAAAAAATGATAATTAGCCTGCCTATAATATCGATTTTCAATAATTAGCACGCGGCCAGATAATATACATAAGATGCTGTGTAGGTCTAGGTGTATATTACCTATTCCTGTGAAGCGCAACACAGAATAGCTTTTAAGCGTAACATCAGCATATTACATCAGTATTGGTCATCCATTTCAAACACGCGAATATTAGAAACACAACTGTTTTTCCTATAGCTGTCTCAGAAATAATACTTTGCTATAGAGGTGGCTTTTTACTGTTAATACCGATTATTAAAAATTACAGTTGCAGGTCTAATTTGACATCTATATCCGCACTCATTCATCGCATTGTTTTACGTTGAACATAGAAAACTAGGTCATTTTCCTAGGATATTAATGAAAAATGTTTGAAATCCTCATGAGAATGCAAATATTCGGAATGACGACGACTCGACGATGAATCGACGTAATCTATGTAGTAGTGAGAATCGAAAGTCATTATTCCTCGCGGTGCTCTTTATATACCTATATTTATATTTCATAAGTATTTTAAACTAGACTCGCTGGAATAAATTCACGTTTTACACTTATAGGTAAATCTTTGGATACATTAAATAAATATTTATTTCTGGTATTCTTGTAAGACATTTATTTGATTCAACTAACTAATATTACAATATGCAAAATTATATTTATTTAATTACAATTTATAAATATAAAAAAAATAATATATCTACCGTAGAAGGGGGGCTACTTTGGCCACTTTGCGACATTTTTGTCTGATTTTTGTTTAATTGCGGTGACTTAATTAGACGGAATCAAAATTGGTTTTGGACTACCCTACAGAGCTCGATCTCCTTTATAAAATGGTATTTTTTTCAAATTTGTGCTTCGAATAGAAAAGTTTCTACAGCCATTTTAAGGAAGTGGCTAAAGTTATACCTCTTTTGGGGCTACTTTGGACACTACATGAAATAATGAATTTAAGGTCTTGAAAATAGGCGGGATCGAAAGAGGACCTTTCAAGAAACTTACATACCAAATTTCATGAAAATCGGTCAAAAAATAAAGTAGCTATCAATGAAAATAGGCGGAATTTTTATGAAAATAGGCTAATTTTAGCTAAATTCGTATGTTTTTATTACAAAATTAAACCTAATAATAAATTTAAGAGCTCGGTAGTGGTTGGTTTCCATAAAGTAGCCTTTGAGGAACTACCATACCAAATTTCATCCAAATCGATCAAAAAATAAAAAAGTTATGCTAATATTAAGATTAATATTTTTATTTTTTTTTCTAATATTTCATACGAGCAAAAACACGTAATTTCCATTTTTGACACATTTTTATCTCTAATTTAAATGGATATTAAAGCTGATTATTAGCACACGTTTTTCTATCTATTTTAGAAAAATAATATAAAAGCCCATTTTAATTATTATGGATATTTCATGTTTTTTGATACTTTTTCACCTGTAGTTTTTTTTTCTAAAAAAGATAAAAAAACAATTTAAAACGAAAATTGAAGTGTTGAAAATTAGCTTTAATTTGTTTTTTTTTTAAGCAATCAAAAATAATGTTTAGAAGCAAAGTTACAGGGTGATAAAGTAAAAATAAATTAAAAATGAAAAATTATGAAAAGTGTTCAAAGTAGTTTTTTTTTTTTAAAAACGTGAATAAAAAGCTTTGTATGCATCTAGAAACTTGCGGGTTCCGGCATTCGATTCTTGTGAAGTGTCCAAATTAACTTGAAAAATAATATCTAATGAAGCGTCAAATGCCGATTTTTAAAAGCAAAGTTGCGGCAGCCTAAAATTTCTTGTTATTTTTTCGTGTTGATTTGAAATGCTCCGAAAAGGTTGAAAAAAGTTAAAAAGTGCAAAAACAACTTATGGATAGTCTTTTTCCGAGTATAAACTTCCCAAGCAACAGAAGAAAAAATTTTAGAGCCCTTTAAAGTAAAAAAACCAAGGTGGCCAAAATAGCCTCCTTTTACGGTATTTATTAAAATTAAAATTTTATTTAATTGTTTGAAACAATTATCTCACAGGTACACCAAAAATAAATATTTATTCAATAACCAGAAATTTCCTTCTCACAGTATACATATAGAATATTGTAAAATTTTACACGTTAATGATAGTACTACGTCAAAGGTGTATGTCTCGCCGTAAAGAATGTCATGATATATATTTTTTTTTTCTTTTTTTAACGATATGGCTTCTGTAAAACACTTTGAAACGAGGGAATGCGAAAATCTAGCTCTCCCTCAGTATTTATAGCTTCAACATATCGACGTAATAATGACGTGATGCACGCACCCGTAAGGAATTAAGTACGTTTATACATACATACTTTTTTAAAAAAATTCAAGCTCCATCTATATATTGCAAGCTTGAAAGTTAAGCATAGGAGTATTGCAGTATTAACGATAGCTGATGTATTGCTGGCAATGTACTGATGTTATATATGCTCCGTCGTTTTCGTTTACTTACGAAGCTGCAGACTTATTTGCACGTGTTAAGTACTTGTATGCGGATATGCGCTTTTACATATACGAGACTGGAAATTTCGTTTAAAAGACTAGTTGCTTCTTTTTTTTCATTTTCTTAATTACAGCGTGCGCCGAGTTATTGTAAAATAAATTTAAATGAATGTGATCTATAGTTTTATTTATGACTTTATATTCGACGGATTTAATTTTTAATGGATATATTTTTTTAAAATGCAACGTTTGAGTTTGATTTTCAAGTTAAAAGTTTTATTTGGAAATTTAATTATATAAATACCTAAGTAGCCATAAGATTGGAGAAAAATAGTATGAGTTTCCGATACTGCCAGAATCGTCGTTCCAAGATCATTTAATGATTGTCGTCTTTCATTTCTGACACTCGACATTCCTCGAAATCTTTATGAAATTGCAGTTTCTGAAAAAAGAAAAAATAAAGAGAAAATTTAATAAAATTATACTTATTGTGCTATATTTGAATATTAAAAATCAATTTAAAGCTTTATCGAGCACTATAGGTAGTAATAGGTTATTTTTTAAACGTGGGGGAGACTACTTTGAATACGTTCTTTTTTTCTATTTAAAATTTTTCAGTTTTGTTAGATAAAATAAAATTGAAAAAAAACTTTTTTCGTCCTTCGGCCGGGAAGCGCCAACTTCCCAGCCGCTGCCCGAAACGAAGTTGTTATACTTCTCGGCTGCTTCGGACGGAAAAGTTGTAAAAGCACCACGACAGGGAATAAAGAAGCCTCCAGGTTCTCGACTGGCTCGGCTTCGCCTACTCGGGCGTTAATATATCCTGGTGATCAGGGACACCTTTATCTTCCCTGCCTAGGTTCGTAATATACAATTTCATATTCTCGGGCAAAAAGTAGCCACTTCTTTCCCTAGGCCGTTTTTAAAAAGTATAAGTACTACTTTAAGCTGAGATATGAGAAAAAAAAATCCAAAACATCACGAGAGGAAGTATAAAGTATAGATTCAAATCACAAAGGTTTCCGCCCTCGGCTTCGCCTACTCGAGCGTTAATATCCTGGTGATGAGGGGACCTTCTCTACTTTTATTTTCTAGTTGTCACCTTGAAAAACATTCTTCTACCATAGACCACCACCACTCCATCCAAAATAAAGAAGCAGAATCACATCACACAAGCCTGCACGTTTAAAATTAATATGCTTCCCGGAGCGTAGGTTGTCACAAAAAACATCGCGACTGTCTTTAAATGTCTTTTGGTGTAGGCCACCGTCGTGGTCACTTCAGTAGCAGTTAGCACGTACCTATATAAACATTAAAGCTTATGCTCGTTGGCGTTCACCACGTGTTTCACACGCGGCAAACTCCCGTCGCGCGCTACTACTTACACGTGCTTGTACATAATATAGTTGAGCTACTATAGAAAAGCTGGCTCTCACCTGGCGACGAGGAAGATATGGGTAAAAAGAGGGAAGTAAGTAAGGCTATATGAAAAAGAGTGCGAACGATAAATATATGCGGCTCATATGGCTCTATGTATATATACGAGATTCTTTTTCATCGCGACAACAAAAGATAGAAGGAAGGAGAGAGAGAGGGAGAAGAGAAAAGAATGCTGTCTAACGCCTGTCTCGGATATGCGAAAACATCAAGTATGTGTAAAAAGCATCTGGTTGCCAGATTTTGTGTATAGATATATTTATTGTGAGTCTGGGGCAGGTCTGTAGCTAAAAAAAAAAAATAGGGTCTCTTGCGATAACGAGGATCCATATACCGTAGCGCCAACCGTTGGACACGCTCGTAAATCTTGTATTCGGGCTCTCTCTTTTAAAAACACCCAACCCCCCCCCCCTCTCTCTCTCTCTCTCTCTTTCTTTAAGTCTTCTTGACGATAGTTTTGCCTTTTCCGCGATTCTCACTGTATATTTTTTTTCTTAAAAGTGCAGACCAAGAAGTGTAAGTGGCATTTTTTTAAAACCTATGTCCTAACGTAGGTTTTACAGGATTTTTATAATCAGATTGGTTGAGATCCTCAAGATTATAGACAGTTATAGTATTGGGCAATTATAATGAAATACTTTAAATTTATTAGTAGATGATAATTATTTGACCGAGAATTTTAATTATTCATGAGTGGATTCATTATCTTTCTTGTGATGGATATATTTTTGCTGGATTGTAATCATCAAGAGCTCTTTTAATGCTTAAAATTAATATTGCTCAATAAATTAGGAACCTACGCGACTTTGGCCTCATCTTTTTGACTCCAGTCGGAGAATTAAAACTTTTTTCAACTAGATTGATGCCAACCAATTTTTTGACATCATTTTTCTATTCACTTAACTCGACATTTTCTGATTAAAGAATATAGAGAAAATTAAAACAAAGACGTTTTTTAAACACTCGAAGGTAAACTTTTTTTAGCTGTACCATCTAATTTCCGGTTTTTTGAAAAAATTATATTGAATCTGTTGTAATTTGTATACTAATACAGTTTTTGTGACTATTGTAACATAATAATTATAATAATAGTTTATAATTTAAAAAAATCACACGCAATCTTGTGATGGATGGCTTGTAAGAGTTTTTACTGTAACTTTTTTGAAACGTTCAAATGAATTCATTCACATACATCAAACTTTTTCATTCATAAAATTGAAGTGACAGGAATAAAATAAATATAATTAAATTTTTACTTTAATAAAAAGAAAAGCACTTTAAATTAATCTTGTATTTTTTTCTTTGTTATGTCGGTTATCTTAAACATCGTAATTCTTTTTTCGACTTCATATCCACGCAAACTCAGCGCAATTAATTAAAAAAGAAAAAAAAAGGAAGGAAACAAAATTTTGTTAGTTCAACTGTCTTTACCCACATCTTCTTTATACCCGTATCATTTTCCACGGCGTAACAATAGTTTTCTCGAGCTCAAAGAAAAACTATATAAAAATCCGGCTTTTGCAGCAAAAGCAACGTACCAGAAAGAAATTAAACAAAAGGCCGACGAACCGGGAAGTGTATAGCTCGTGGCTTTCAGAGCGCTAAATCGAAATTCGAGAAAAACATGCTCTGCACCACTCTATGTGTATCTCTATACGGATATATTATACTGGCGTATGGTATGGGGAAAATGGAGTAAAATTAGAATGGGGGTAAAATCATAAATCGAGGATTCGTTTTGAAAGGAAGCCGCAGATAATAGAAGCAAACTTGCGAAGCTTCTTTTAGATGTAGTCACAAAAGAAAAAAGACTTGTAATTTTTACAAAATTGACTTATCTGCGTTCATGGGGTTTTTGTTTTTTATTCCTGAAATCGATTTTTCGTCACACCCCGGCCGAAAGTGCAATTTTCGACTCGCTGCGCAAATCAAAACTTGCACACGATCGCCACGGGAACAAGATGTAAGATCTTCTTCATTTTCGTTCCCTAGGCGTTACGTAGTATTTTTATAAAAATATCAATTGAAATCGGTAAAATCGATTGAAGTCAATGAAATCGATTAAAATCAATCTTCCGAGAAAATTCTTGGCTATTCTGAGATATTTTTGGCGATTTCACGCGATTTGAAACCGTTTGATGGTTCGAGCGTGAATTTTAGCATGTTTATTATATATGCATCTTGTAGTACATTATGTCAGTGTTAGAAAAAACAATCATCATATTACTTGTTTTTTATAATAGCCCTGTAGTTAAGAATTTCATAAGAAATTAAAAAAAAAATTTTATTCTTAAGTATTCGAGAAATCGAAAATGTTCGAAAAGTTGACAAATTATTTAAATCTTTGTCAATTTTCATCCGATTTTGATGATTCAAAGCTTATTCTCTTTGTCAGACAAAATGATATAGTAAGTTACCGTAATCAATGTTTTTTAAAAAAAAAAAATCTACGGGTAAGTCAGAATATTTCAGTTGTTGATACACACAAACAGACGTACAAAACATTCCTTATACTAAAAAAGAAATTATTAGCAAAATAATCATTCTTTCAAAAAATAAACCTTCTCCTCTATATCGATATTTTGCCACCAACAAGTACTACCCCTGCTCACAGTTAGCCAAAAATTATCCGTTCGTTATATTAGTTATGGCTAAAAGAGAAAGTCGTCCCAAAGACGATACACCAAGCAACATCTTCTCTCACTATATATGCGTATTCACAACAGAGTACAATATACTGACATAATATACATCTATACCCTCTCGCTTTGACAAAGCCAATCGTGGCCGTGGCCGTAAATCTTATACAGCAGGGCGTTTTATAATACCCTCTCAAGGCCGAGATGATCGTCCGAGAGAAAAAGAGTAGGTCCGTGTAGTAGTATATAGTACATAATACAACCCTCGTTTATAATATCCATGTATAGAATAAAAGCTACTCGTCAGGCGTATGTATACGTACACAGATACACACACACACACACACACACACACACACACACACACACACACACACACACACCACTTCGTTCTTACATGTATAAAAAGAAGAGGAGGATTCGTTCTCGTAGTGACGTCTCAGTTAACGGGACTGTACAGTATAAATATATATACCTATAAGTACGTATAAAAGAGCGCGGATGATAGCTACGTCATCGATATTCCTCTCCACTTCCTCCTCCTCATCCTCCTTACTTCCGTAAATAGCATTTATATTATACAGCCTCTCGTCAGAAATAAAAGTAAAAAAGAGGAGGAAAAAAAAGCTATATTGCCTATATAGTAAAGAAAAGAAAAATAAAAGGGAGGCATATTATACAGGTACTATACAGGAAGCGTCATGGTCGCCGTTATGTATAATAATCGATGTACAAGAGCGGGAAGCTTTGTTGTTGCCTTTTTTTTTTTATTTTAAATATAGGTACTTAAATACGTATATATTTGTGGAGATATGCAAGTATAGGTATTGGCTTTTTAATCGTATGCACACGCGTGTATAGTATAACGTACGATGATAATGACGTGGTTCTTGTGTCTGAGTGCGGAAGTGACACGTAGCATCGTATCGTCGTTTGTTCGTTTCTTGGAAAAGAAAACGTATTTTTTATTTATATACATATATACGTACTGTATACGGTAATAGGTAACATATAATGCTGTCATGGGTGTTAGAGGAGTTGAGGGATTACATATATATTTAAACTGGCATATATAATACATTTAAAGCTCGTAAAAGCTCGTATTTCTTGTGCATGTGGTGGCGGTGCATTGGTATTTTTTGAAGAATAAACGCTTTGGTGCATGGATTTT
This sequence comes from Leptomastidea abnormis, assembly GCA_030522805.1. Taxonomy (NCBI): domain Eukaryota; kingdom Metazoa; phylum Arthropoda; class Insecta; order Hymenoptera; family Encyrtidae; genus Leptomastidea; species Leptomastidea abnormis. Next base: position 4,551 of record JAPYZE010002850.1, on the reverse strand, counting down.
AAAGAATAGGTTTGTAATGAGATAGGGGCGTATAAGGTATAGGTAAATTTGGAATTAATGAGCGGTCTGTGTTGAGGAGATTTTGTGATTTGTGCGTTTGTCACTTTTCAAGTATTGTATTTTATATATGTGTGACTGTGCGTGAATATATACGATTGTTTTGTATAGGCTTGACGAATTTTATGGGTATGTAATTATAGCTTTTTATATTGGATGGGGCTATTTTAAATTTGAAAAATTTATGGACTGCGCGGTTCGAAAGATCATGATTTGAATTCAAAATCTGGCCTACTTCATTATAAAGAAATATACATACACCTATTAGGAGCTATTAACTGCCGTAGGAGACTAAATTAAATAAAATTATTATATATTTATTGCGATATTAAATCAATTAAAATTGAAGAATATTAAATTATATCATATATCTTTCACGCAGCAAAGTTTTATAATTTTGAGATGAATCTATTATTCTACTCAAATAAATTTAAAAATTAATCTTAAAAACAAACCCTGTGTTAACAAACATCCAAAATAACACAAACACAGACAACAATTCAACATATAAGTATAAATTTGCGCCTCCCCCCCCCCCCAAATTTTCATGAGCATATCAGCAAGACCACAACAACTACTACCAACTCTCTGCCTGCCTCCTAAGCCTTAATACGGTCGCACAATCTCTCAATAACACATTAATAGACGCTCTATAGCATTATTTATAATATGTAGATAGCACACGACGCTAGCCTCCTCTAATTATAAGTTAAAGAGAAGCTAGGAGGGCTGCAAGCCTTTGCACATCTTGATTAATGGATTATTTATACGCATATAGAGAAAGACAGAAAAGAAAGAAAGAGAGAGAAAGTTGAGCCTAAAACTCTGACTCCGTCTTTCTTTCTTTTCTTTCTTCTTTATACATATACACGACGACGCCGCGTGCGTTCAAAAGCTGTGCGGGAGACCTCTGCCTCTGCGCGTGTCTCTCTTGTGCTTTTTCGTCTCCCTCTTTTTCTCTTTCTTTTTCTCCTCATCGCGTTGTGCTTACACATGCATATACGCAGCCGACATACGTATGCACGGTTTATAAATAGTCAAAACGCATCTCCATATAATAAGGAGAAAAGTGTATGTTGTGCTATTAGAGAAAGAAAGCATAATAATTATTGTATACGTAACGCGATTATTGCGATGATGCGGCTGTAATGCTATACTTATACTACTACAGAGCTTTCTTTCGCCTATACACATATTATGCGTGCTTTTTTTATATTGAGATTTTTCGTTTTTATTTTTTCATTACTTTTATACGTTCATTCATTGTTTTCTACTCTTCAAATAAAAGTGAAGAGAAAGGAATTGGACTAGATTGGACTTAATTAAGCTTGGACTAGGTATTTAAATAAAAAATATTTCAAAATCGAATATCGATTATTCGATTTTTTTATTCAATTCTAAATTCGAATATCCAAAGTTTTTTAAAAATTGCTTTTAGTAATAATTTTTTATTTTTTGTTTTGTTAAAATTGTTGTTTAACTTTCAAGTGTAGGGAATTCATTATTGTTTACTATTCGTTTGTTTTATTATTCGAATTATTCTCGAATGAATACTCCTATTCGGTTATATTCAAATAATTTGAATAATTGAAAACTTTGAATTCGAATCTCAGTTCTAAAAGAAAGTTGCAGTGCAAGCTTGTGATGTATATAAATAAAACACATAAAATTGAAAAATCTTTGATGTTAGTTGGGATTTTTTCAATTCCGGGAAGTACGTATAGTACCGGAAAACGCTGTAAAAACTAAAGAGAGCGCAGCGGGAACGAGGTGATTTTTATCAAAGAGGGAGAGAAGGAGCAATATTTATTTCGAGTATAAGGCTCTATTTTTCTCCCTTTTTCTATTTTCTCTTGGCTTATCGCTCCCCCCCTTAGTTTGATAGGCTTCTAAAAGTACATATATATAGGTATATGTATATTATACACACAGCTGCGCGTGGGTTTTGAAAATGAACTGTGAGAAATTCGAGTACACACACACACACATACCCCCAGCCCCTTTACAGTCCTACATCAATCTAAAGTGTATACCCCGTACCTTTTCACTCACTATATGAGAAGCTAAACAGGCCTCCTCTTTGTAACACTGGCCAGAGTATGTATACTTGTGGCTCGAAGCGTGAAAATAATATATTATATTTTCTCTCTTTTTCTGCCTTTCTTAAACTCAAATTGTGCCCGGTAACGAAAAGGACATAAATTTTTCTTTTGACGTTTTTATTTATACGTTATGGGTGGTAAAAAATTTTTGTTTTTGTTTTGTTCTTTTTCTCTGTGAGGTTGTTGAAATATATTGGTACTTAATTAATTAATTAATTAAAATGATTATTAATTTTGAAAAAATAGCATAAATATAATATATTGAATTAAAAAACATTGACGATTGAAATATCATTATTAAATTATCAAAGAATTTATCTTTTAAAAAAAAGTTTACTTTTACAAGCTTCTTTGTGCTAGTAATGAAATAAGCGAAGAAAAAAAAAGTATTCAGAGCTTGGAAAATGTTTTCAACAAAATTATGATAATTAAGAAAAACAATTAGGTCAACAAAAGTTACATGAAAAACACATTATTACCCGTTAATAATTAAATTCGCTCGTAATTCTTTCTTTCATTCTTTACAAAATAAATATAGTTGAATAAGAATAAAAAATTAATACATTTTCATTTCATTTAAAAATATTCTATATGCAATATTTACAAAATATCACAATTTAAGAAAAAACATTAATTTTTCATTATCTAAAAATTATCGTGGGAGCAGGAAATGCATAAAAATATACATTATTCAATGCACATCATAAGGGTAGCCGAGCATAATAATCGGATCCTTTACCTTAATTTTAAGCCTTACCACCTTCTGCATATATGTATATAAGTAATAGCACACTCAACTCTTCGATCAATACTTATATATACGTATACGTGTGTATTAAGTTATTAAAGCGGGCTGTATATAAGTGGAGCAGGTTATATAGCTTAAAATGACTTTAAAAGTCAATTTAGAAAGATTTTCCACACTGTGTGTATGTGTATTAGCTTTGGATGATTTATAATTCTCAATTTTCACAAATCATACAAGCACCTTATAGCTCTATGGGTAATATCACCTTATAAAATAGAATATAAATTTTATAACTCGCACAATACATAACTATAGGTCATATATTACACACCTATAGGTACACTCTTATACCTATATCGGTATCACCACCAAGATATCACCGCACCAACACTATACCTTCGATAACAAAAACCCCTTATGCTACAAACTTATCGAAAAGCCCTGCAGTATAAAAATCGCCCCTATATACATATAACAAACAACACATAGGACATAAAAGCTAAGAAAAATAAGCCTCGGGAGTCATACATCCATATAGTACCTATAGCTATATATATATATATATATATATATATATATATGTTTTAAACGACTTGCTCAAGAGCTTATAGTCACGTATACCTATATGTATACTATTATATATAGTCAAAAAGGAAAGCCGAGGGCGCTTCCTCGAAGCCTGTATATAAGTATAAGTAAGTAATTTGTCATTGTCCTTGCGGTTTTATGCTATATACCTTACTTTCGTATTCGAAAGATGTGCAACAGCAGCAGCAACAGGACAGCACTTCCTGCGTGTGCATTTTTCTTTTTTTTTAGCTTGTACATAGGATAGGATTCGTATAGGTCAATCGCCGCGGGTGATGATGTATAGCGAATAATAGTCTTTATATACGAACGTATAGGTATAGAATGAGTAAAAGGATGTTATAGAAGAGAATGATCGCGTGATGATCATGCACTAGTCGATTTTTCACTCGTGCAATACATACATATCATACATATGAGAGTTATAATGTGGGCGTTGGCTTTTGTATATGAGAGAGCGAGAGATCGGTAATATTATATATGTTGTTCGAGATGAGGCTCTATATATGAACTACTTGCGGAGTATAATAGGTACCTATATTTATATATAGATATCCGTTTTGAAGAAAATTGAGGAATATTACTTTAAACGCGGATGTGCATAGGTATACATATATTATGCGTTTATGCTAAAATATTTATGCGAACCTTTTATAAGAGAGTAAAAGATAGCTAGAACGGAACGTTACATTTCTTCGATTGAAACTCTCTATATGCTATTTGCGCATTTAGTTGGAGTTATACCCACATATAAGTATACACAGATGCAACAGCAACTCACTTTATAGGAAATAGAAAGGTTGTTATTATCTGTAGATATACGCAAGTAGTCTTTTTCAAAACGATCGGTATTGTTGAGAGAAAGAAATAGAGAGAATTGATTCTGTATTATGGGTAGGTATATACAGAAATCGAGGACGACGCGATATCTCTCTTATGTGTGTGTGTGTGTGTGTGTGCTACACTGATAGAAATTTTTTTGGAAATTTTGCTAAAATGATATGAAATTTTACTATTTTTTTTTGGAAGTGCTGGATATTGGTGCAACATAACGAA
>JAPYZE010002849.1:0-14786 GCA_030522805.1 Leptomastidea abnormis | reverse complement strand
ATACATATATGTGATTCGCCCGAGGCTTTACCCAGAGTCAATAGATCCTCTCTGCTCTCGCACCTCGTCCATTTCCTTTGTTCGCGCCTCCCCTAATTCCTCCTCTGTGCGTTTCGTCGCGTTCGCGGAGTAACTTTGCTCCGATGACTAGAGGAGGGAAGGATAGTGCGTAAGTGTGTGTGTGTGTGCGCGCATGCATTATTTATGCTTCGACAGATCGTTTCCCTTTATGCCCTCCAAGCGCGAGAGGAACGTCGCGCACACAGTGAAAGAGAGAAACGGGCTTGCGAGGCATTATTTATTAGCAAGTATCACCGATGTGGTGGAGGCTGTGGTTGGTTGGGTATGGCTGTGGTCCGAGGACAAAGGCTCGACCTACCATTTTTAAATCAAAGTTTGAAGTAGCTCTTTTTTTTTTTTTGGTTACATCAATGCGAGGTGAATAATTCGATGGGTATTGTGGGTGGCTGCTCACGAGGGTACATATACTTCGGGAAAGTATTTCGATAAGGTATTCCGCAGGTGAATTATCTATCCTGAAGGATTGGTCATGAGCTTTGGAAAAATAGCTATATAATAAAAAGTGGCAACAAAACATGAGTGTTTTCAAATATTTTGCAAGATCGGCTTTATTGTGAAAATTCATTTCAGAATAATTTTTTAGCTAAATTATATTTTAAAGAATTTTATTCGTTATTATTTCGTCGTAAACGGAACAAGAAAAGAAAAAGGAGAAAGTAAAAATCAAACTTTCGCACAATAGGTTGCATGATTGCGTCTGCGATTACGGATAAGTGGATGGAAAAGGGACTTTGCCTTTTCCTTTTTTTTTTCTTTTTTCGGAGGGTGGAAAGCTCATGAGACTCGGCTGCTAAGACCGGAATAAGGGTGACTTTATTTTCTGACCCAAGGTACTTTCTCACTTTTTTACGGCACTTCTCCACGCTGCTGTTGGGTTATGTCTGCGGAAATCCACTGTTTACAATTATAGCGTATCTTTTTCTTGCTTATTCTTCTTCTTCTTCTTTTTCCCCAACTTCTGGTGGTATCTCGAAAAAGTTGAATTATCGCCAGCAAGTATCACGAGGTTCTCAATTTAAACCGAAAGTTGTACAAGCTTTTAAAATAACGACAAATTTTCACTCAAACTAGACCAATACCAAGTGTAAAGAGCAAAAATTTATTTTTACTCTCAATAAAAAAGTCTGCGTTTCCCAAGAATGAAAGAAGAGAAAGAAAAAACGAACAAGTGCGAGTAGGCAAGAGGCGTAAACGCAGGAGGGCTGTAAACGTCACTAAGCGCGCAACAGCTCTCAATTTAAGAGGTGAGCGAAGACGCGCGCCTCAGCCGCTTTTCGTCGTCGTCGTCGTCGTCCTTCTTCTCGGCAACTTTTTCGCGGAGACAATTAAAAAAGTTCGCCGGCCGCAGGAGAGAGCGCGTTACTTCACGCCAGCGTCGATAGCGCAGACGCGCAAACCGAGATATATACGCGCTATAGGTATATACCATTCATTCTCCCAGCACCTCTAGGCCACTAGCATACCACCTCGCCTCGAGAAAGGGTGAGCCTCATCTCTTTCTCTCGCTTCTTCGGAAAAGCTACGATCTCGAAAAAAACTTTCAGTATAGAGAGAAGAAGCTTGCCTGGAGAGAGAAATTGCGCTTCCGGCAGCCAGACGGAGGGAATGTTGGTGTGTGGCATGCCGGCCTCTCTCTCTCTCTCTCTCTCTCCCCCTCTCTCTCTCTCTCTCTCTCACTATTTTTTTTCTTCTCCCGCACCACCCCCGACGAGAATAAAGTGGAAAGTTCAAGGCTCGCTGGTTTTCGAAAAATCGCTCGGATTTTCGAGGTGTTCTTGGTTTTTTGCTCGAGGCCTGAGAATACATACACATACACTCACACGCACTGATGCCGGCACTGAGAAAATTAAATTTTTGTGGCAAAGGGCTTCGGCAATATAAAGCTTTTAACCTTCTCGCTTTCGCTGTTCATTTTTTTTTTTTTTTATTTTATTTTAGCTTTTAGACACGCGTACGTTGTTGGATTTTAAAATTTCATTTTTTTCAAGCTGCTTTAATTTAGGAAGGTAGCTATATCACACGACGATCGTCTCGTAGTGAGTCGAGAGTGTGTGGGTTTGGTTGGCAACGGAACGTCAATTACGCGATATGCCGTTGTTAAATTTGCCGAGGTGGAATCCAGTAGGTATATATAATACCTACGTACCCGGATAGCGCGTGCTTTATGCAAATGTGCAGTCAAGGACGATTTATCACTAAAATTCCTTCTCTGATTATTAGCTTGATTAAATAATGGTCATGCTTCGAGGCTTTTATACTTTTAATTTCGTAAAAATTGCCTTGAAAAGCGTCAGTTAGTATTAAAATTTGCACTATGTATAATATAATGTTTTATTTTGAAAATAAAAATAAGAATGAAATTTTTTTTTTTTTTTAACGAATTAAAAGAAGAAATAAAAATTATTTTAAATTATTTAACTAAAAAGCTGTGAATCTGTTATTAGCTTTTTCTGTAAATACTCTAGGAACACGGTCTGGGTAAATGTCAAGCCAAGAAGTATCTGGAAGCAGACAGCAGTAGCAGTCGTCGGTGACCTCCCATCGCCGGCCATCAACGTATCTCCCCTCCAATAGACGAGATTTCCCGGAACCGTCAAGTAAAGAGAGAGAGAGAGAGAAAGCTACTCGCTTTCTCTCTCTCTCTCTCTCTCTCACTTGAGCGTCGCGTCGATTGTCATGTTCCATTAGCGGTAAAGCGGTCGACCTGGCCTGTACATATACATACACACTCTATACTCTACACCTCTTGGCTTCGTCGCAGAGCGCGCATTCAGCCAAGGCAAAGGGAAAAACCGATAAGTACAGCATGTGTGTGTGTGAGTGTGTTCTCGCGCGAGCGCGCATGAATTATGCATGTAATATTAGCTAGCGCATACCTCCCTAGTACAAGCCCTGCACTGCCCGCAGGATCGCCTGCTGCGCCTTAATGTATCCAGCAGCAGCAGCAGCGGCAGCAGAGAGTGTAAGGCGTGCGCGTGGGTGCAGCGAGAGCGAGAGCTAGGATTTGTTTTTCACTGCGGGCTTTCGCGTTACTTCCAGCAGTACACTATATAGGTACGCGATAACAAGATAGGTACTACTATACGCGCCTGCACTCGGAGCAGCCGTCCGTCAGGCTTTTCCACGCGACCGATTCGTATATACGAACCGACTACACTCTTTCTCTCCTCTCTCTCCCTCTCTCTCTCTCTCTCTCTCTCGTGTCGAGACTACAAGGAGAGCTGCTTTGTAGCAGCCCATAATCGCGAGGGAAATACGGCCAACGGCACTTCCACGGAATTTACATCCGTCGAGAGAGTCTCTCTCTTTCTCTCTCTCTCTCTCTCTCTCTCTCTCTCTCTTTGTTATAAGCTGGAGCCTAGACTAGTGTGCTACAACTATAGTAGTGCTACTATTACTCTGCACCGAACGGCAGTACCTTCCCGGTTGTACACGTAGTAAACAAGCAGCAGTCGTCTAGGATATGGAGGTGTCGTGTGGAGGGTGTTGGAATAGTCGTATTCTCTCTCGCTATACGAGTTATACAGCCTGCTGGAAGCTGGCTACTATACGACTGCTGCCAGCCGAACTACGTGTCGCAAGCAAACGCGAAAGGAAGAGGAAAGGGGGTGGGGGTGGTGGCTTCGTATTTTTTATTGGATTTTTTCGAGCTCTCTAGCTAGCTGTACGAAAATCCAACTATTCTCTGCGTAGTACTGTCCGATTACTACTGCTTCTGTTGCTACTACTACTACTACTACTGTAGCTTATCGGGTTTCTCGCGAGAAGAAAAGCGGCCAATCCCAAGCCTCACGTGCCCTCCTCCCCCTCCTCCCTTTCACCATCTTTCTGTTCAATTTGCCGTTTTCACGCACTCGAGGGTCTGCTGCTGTTGGGGGTATGTGAGTACGCGGTGAGGAATCTCGTTTCGTTCGAGAAGACGAGACGTGCTGGGATTTTTTTGGGATGGGATACACTTATTGGACGCTCGGCTAAAATTACTCGCTATTCTACTATTATACTCTCGAATATCCAGCAAGAGTCACGAACTCTACTGATTTTCACACCGAGATTTGTCAAATTCTAAATGAAAAAGTTCCAATTCCAAAAGTATTTCATAAAGACAGTAGTCGATACCTAAACCTATATAAAATATACGTATAAAATAGCGATAACTCGAGATTGAGCAAAAGCTATTTGAAGTATGCCTGCTCGTAATTTACAGCTATAGTAGTAGGCTACAGCTGGCATTTCCAGCTCTCAAATAAATAACCCCCCTCCCTCCAGTATGGTCCCTTTTTCCAGTTCAACCGCCTAATTGACGTCAATTCAAGCCGCATGTGTACTCTCGTATATAGTGACACCTCGATTAACAGTCCGTGGTCGGCAGAAAGCTCTTCGCGCGACTCGGTCCATCCGGAGTGAAAGAGCGACTCTCGCGATGACAGGATGCCCCCTATTAACATTAACGATCTCGTTCGCTTTCTTAAGATACGTGTGCGTATACGTACGATATCAGTCTGGAGTCGCACTTTTCAACATTTAACTATAGAATAAATGCGCATCTCGAATATATATTAAATTCCAAAAAGTTCGCGAATAGGCAAAGGCAAATAAAATTAGCATTGGTAGAAAAAGAGCAAATAAGTGTAGGCGTATGTATATGTATATATAGGTATAGCTGGTGAAAGCCAAAGCACGGGTCGTTGATCTTCATGCTCGACTAACAATTTATGTACCCGAGTTTAATAAGTTAGCCCGGGCTGTTGTTTGCACCCAGCCAGTGCTGCCTTACGACTGATTTAAGTTGCTTCAGCAGCGAGGATGAGCGAGTCTTCCCCTTTGCCCCCCCCCCCTCAAGTTTCTCAGTATAAGGGATGACTCTCAATTAGCGCGAATAGCGTCATAATTATCAGAGCTTAATGCTCAAACGAATCTCTTATTCGTCCGATACAATCATTCGAATTTACTTGGATTAGCACGTGGGCAAATTTATATTTGACGTGCTAGAATTAATTATACTAATTACGACAGAAATAAATAATTTTTATCGTTGAAATAACATGTGTGTTACATATACTGCCTACACACATGCAACAAGCAACAAAACAATAAGATATTCCTATTCAAGATAAAAAGAAAAAGCCTCTTGAGCCGATGCCAAAGAGAGCGTAATTTGCACGTTAAACCGCACCGCCATACGCTCCCAGCCTCTCCCCCTTCCTTCCCACGCAGGGTATATATTTAAGTCGCGTTCACCCTAATGCTCGCGTCCCCATGATCAGTCTATAACTCATCCCTCACGGCGGAGAAGGAGGCAAGAGCTTTTCCGCGCACGCGAGGGCCCAATTTGCAAAGTCGAGGCCGAAAACGTTGGCAGCCCTAATGGCCGTAACGAGTCGCTATATACGACGGGCTGACTCCCTTCAGCAGCAGCACGGAAGGGCGAAAGCACGAAAAGCACGGGATTCGACTGGAACTGCGCCCTGGCACGAGAGTAGAAGAGGGGAAACGGTAGTAAGTAGAGGAAGAAACGCAGCTAGGAGAACGAGAGAAGAGGAAGCGCTCTTTCTCTCTCTCTCTCTCTCTCTCTCTCTCCCTCGAGGAGGAGGAGGAGGAGGAAGACGTAAAGCGCGTTGGACTTAGCGTCACACACGGGGAGAAGAGACGTACTCGTTTTCTCAAAACTTTCAGCTAACACCGCGACGCCAGGAGCTCGCTAGGGACGAATTTCGTGTTTTCTTTTAATTAGGATGCACACGCGTGAGTTTCTTGGGTGTGTGTGTGTGTGTGTGTGTGTTAGATCATTATGGGCCGCTCTCCAAGTTCGTCTTTGGGATATCGCATAAGTCGCTGTGAAGTTGGATGCGCAAACTGAAGGTACACCCACCCACCTACACACACACACACAGATATAGCTACGTATATAAGCGGAATATCAAGAGGGCTTTGATTTCGAAGTTTCAATGCCTCTGCAGCAGCAGCAGCAGCAGCAGTAGCAGAAGAGCGTGTGTAAGTTTGACTAGAGTTTGAGCGCGCATATTCATGAGGTTAAAGGCTCGTTGAATTTTGAGAGTCGTCGTCGAAAGGTGTGCGTTTTGTACGCTTTTTAGTCACGTTATATTCGAGAGGAGGAAATTAATATTTATACCAAGTTAAACGCACTCAAGTAATAAGACAATTCATGCATTAATAAAATCTCCTTAAAAAAAAAATAAAGAAATTAAAAAATTAAAGAATTGCTAATTAATATTAAATTTTGCAGTGATTATCATACAATAGTGATTTTCTTTTTTTTTTTTTTTAATTCTTGAAAAATATAAATAGCAGTATCTGACGCAACCCAATAGCGCAAGTATAGATATAATATTAAAATAGCAAAAGCGAAAGTTGAAAGAATTAAAGTCGCAGGACACAATTCAGGCTCGTTAACAACAAGCGATTAGCAAAGCCGTCAGACAAGCTGCAGTCAATATACATATAGGCGCCCATAACTACTTCAGCCTGCACCACAATGCTACTATACTATACAACGTCCTTATAAAAATCGCGCGTGCGTCGACGCAACCAGCTCTCGCGCATCAAGTAGAGCCGTCCACTCGCGGCAAACTTATATATTATATACGTGTGTGTCGTAACTCTATCACCGGAGAGACCAAGACCCGCGCCGTGGCAGCAGCCCACGCTACTGCGCTGTTTTCTTTCTGCCGGTCCCTGATGGCTTATGCGCGGCAAGAGACTCGGCGTCAGAGAGCGGGCACGTGGGCAGCTGAGAACCAGCGAAATAAACCAGTCAAGCGTTGCGCGCCTCCGCGTGAAAATCGGTATAATAAGCAGTGGAGAGAGGAAAAAGGCTCGTTAATCGCGTGCTTTCGATTATGAGCATTTTGCCTGCTTTGGAGAGGTGACGCTGTGTGAAGGATGGGTTTCTTTTTTTTTCTTTCTTGCAAGATTAAATTTGATGGAAATTGAATCAACAGATTTAAAATGAAAATATTTTAGGTATTTAAATTTAAACAGTTGGACATATTATGAGCCTCTTGTTAATTATTAAGAGAGAATTATAGTTCACTAAAAAAATTGTATTTTGAACGATACCACTAATCAGTCAGTCAATAGCACTGTATAGGCAATTTTTCAATTATATTGTCGTAATCGATCCTAATTTATTTTATTTAATTTTTTTTTTTTTAAAGACAATTATGTAGTTGAAGCTATATAATTGCGCTTTGATGTCAAAGCTCTCGGAACAAGCAAACTCTGTTACATATTAGGAGTTCGTCGTAAAGCTTTCTAAATTGGGAGAAGAGAAAAAAAGTCATGGATTATTGTATACGCGCTACGTATTATATACCTTATATACACTGCACACGACATGTATGTGTGTTTTTAACGGCTTTATTACAACGCGAACGACCTTTCTCGAGGTTGATCTATTTAAACACTTCATTGTTGCAGTCGCAGCTCAAAGAGTAGATTTATGAACAATGGAACTTTAATGCTTGCAATTTAATTGAACGTCCAGAAGTATAATTATGACCACACTCTGCTCCTATACAATTTTACAGCTCGACGAAAAAATTGCTTATGAGCTTATGAGCGTTTTTATGCGATTTACGAGATAATTTGCAGTCAACCAGAGAAAGTAGTATCAATTTAACCGTAGCTAATACATATGCAATTGTTTATACATTTTTTCAGTCATTGAAAAAACAAACACAGCTTACAAGTCTGAAATCACAATAATTACATCGTAACAGAGCTAAACTTAGTCATAACACAAAAAACAGCAGCTTTGTCAAGGAAAAAGAAAATAAAAAAAATAAAAAATAAATCGATAACTGACTCTAAAAAAGTCTTCGGCACTTCGATCGCTAGCACACAAAAGAAAAGAGTGGCGTAGAAGATGAGAGAGAAAAAAAAGAAAGAAGAAGAAGAAGAAGAAAGCTGTGCCTTGAGTTTTCGACGTAAGCTCAAGCCAAGATACAAGGGGGATGTGAGCTTAGAAGAGAAGCAAGTCGTCGAAGTGTAGGTATGTGTGTGCGCGTAGTAATATATAAGAGAGAGAGAGAGAGAGAGAGAGAGAGAGAGCAAAAGGGAGGAGTGGTCGAGCAGTAGCAGTAGCATCAGGAGCAGTGAGGCCAAGTACGTTGTTAACACGGATTTATAATCGGGGCGCCAGGCCCGGCCCTACACCAGCACTCCCACAGCAGCAGCAGCAACATGGAACTCTATTCCCGTCATTTATTCAGCGGACCACGAGCAATCGTCGTCATCGTCGTCGTCGTCGTCGTCGTCGTTATGCCGGTGCCTCACCTCTGTTTGCATTGTTGCACGTGCTAAAATACACGCACAGCAAAATGTATAGGTATATACACATACACACACGACTGCACACGTGGATGCGCGAATATGGCTGTGAGTTTCCAGTTCACTCGTCGCGATGACGCGCTATAATACTCACTGGCAATAAGCGCGACCATATGTATGAATATACTTTACGCGTAGGTATATGGTGGGCCTTGATGTGCGGTTGCGAAAATAGGATGACAAGAGCATGAAGCGTTTCATCCACTCTCTCTCTCTCTCTCTCACACTCTCACGTTTAGACGCTGTATTGCCGAGTCGACTCGTCTCTTGTCATCCCATTAAGACGTAGTTTATTTGAATTAACATGTTTTCAGTTTCAATTCGCGCTAAAAATAATTGTTTGGAGTTGGATGTATGCGGCTGGATAAGCTCCGATTAATAAATAAAATATATAATAACTTGTATTCAATGAGTATACGTTATGTTTTTTAAAATCAAAGCTTTAACAATGTTATTATTGGGTTGAAAGTATATACTAGACACATTTTTTACTTGTAACGTGTCTTATCCTGTATTTAAGACTCACTCGAGACATAAAAAGAGGAGATATAGGCACTTCTATATTATATTATACCCGAGAAAATATTGGGTCAAGTATAGCTTTCTGTATTGCCTTAAGGCAGTGCAATGTTGGTCAATGGGGAATTAGGTATAGAATCGATACCTTCTTCGATCAATCTGTTATGATCTAGAAGCCTCGGCACTTACTTAAAGAGACCAACCTATTTTTTCCGAGAGAAAATTTTATACTAATAAAGTTTGCCGCGAAAAATATTTTAAAAAATCGCACATCACTGAAAAATTGCATTTTGAGAGTGCAAAAAAATAAAAACGCCATAAATTTATGAGAAAAAATGTAAAATAAAAACGCAAGCGTCATTACCATACGTAGTCGACTGTGGCAAAAGCTCAGAATTCCCTTCTCATCTTTATATCACTCTCTTTCCCTCAGCGCAGCGTTGTCACTTTAAAATCGTGCACAGCCCCGAGTTCGTTCTGAATGCAGCACGAGAAAAAGAGTCCAGTTTTCAAGCAACTCATCACACACACGCACACACGCACACACATGTATATGTTATAGCTGCTGCTGCTGCTGCTGCTCTTGCACGCTCATCCCTTTAATCTTCAAGCGGGGTCGTCGACGTCGCCGTCGTTGTGCTTACGCAAACGATTTTCGGCTAGGCGGCGCGCGAAAAAGCCGACGTGGACTTAATGAAGCGCAACGAGGACGATACGGCCTGCCGGCTTACCCGACACTCGCGGTGACTGACTATATGTGCTCGGCTGCTACCTACTGCCTGCTGCTACTACTTCATCAGCCGCACAGAGACGCCGCCAGAAATATACATATACGCCCTCGTTTTTCCGCGGGACACGCTGCTGCTGCTGCTGTTGCTACTGCTGCTGCTACTGCTCTCTCGACGCTAGCTTTTCTTCGTGAAATATTGTCGCCCGAACACTTCTGTCGTCCCCTACTCATCGTCGTCGTCGTCGTTATACACGGCTTCCGCTAGCTTCCGATCCGAAAAAAGACGACCAGCCTCTCGTAAAAAAGCTCCCGGCTAAGCGACCCGGCACGTACTATGCGCACCATGGCTTTTTCTATTCGCGCTGTACTCGTCTAAGGTATTAATAATTCAACCGACCCGACTTGAACAACGGCCGCCCCGCGCTTCTATATACTCTTTCTCTCTTTTTCTCTGTCGCTCCATGTATAAATGAGAAAAAATAGTTTTTCTCAATTTTCAACGAATTCTTTTGAATTAATTTATGCAAAATTTATTTTGCAAAAAAGTTTGATTTGATTATTTAAACGAAAGGATTTATGCTTGTAAAAATATTACGTAATTTTTAATATAAGATGTTAAAATTTTTCTCGTCATTATTTGATTAACAAAACTCTGTATCCAAATCATACTTATTCTATTTACACATATTACTAATGATGTAGATACAAAAACTTTGTATCTTGAACGCAACATTTAAATTTATAGGCATAAATCACAGATTTAGATATATAAAAAATAATTATTTTGCATTACCTCGTCATGATTATTTTTCGCAACAGTTACGAAGAAAACGCGTACATATATATATTTTGAACATTGAACAACTATAGACTAACCACTTATAGTCAAAGAAAAAAATAAAGAGATTGAGCAACAAGCTATAGGGGCCTTGCTAACTTTTATAATAGCTTGAAAACTTGAAATCACGAATAAAAAGTAAAATATATCCAATACAGGCTTGCGAGTTGCGAGAAAAGTTTGCAAGATATACACGAGAACGTTAAAAGCCGGTCTAACTATGGCTTATTAGTTGCAGGCAAGCTGCTGCGGCTGCTGCTGCTGCTGTCTAAGGCCCTGAAATTGCTTGGCTGCGTTAATCGGTAAGAAAAACGAAAGCTCCTGCGCAGTATACTTAACAAGCGGCGCCTTTCATTGCTCTTTTCTCCTTCTCTGACTCCCTATCGCTCCGCTTTTCTTCACCTCATCTCTCGTAATCGTTTAGACTAATTTTAGAATCTTCTCGAAGAGGAAACATATGAAATTCGTCGCCCGAGGAAATAGATGCTTGCTAATGTATCTTGACTACAAAATTTACAGCCAGCACGCGTTTTCTTTCAGCCTTCGTCGATATGTATGTCTATCTCGCTTATATCCCTCAGATCTGAGTAGCTACTATTCTCGTCACACGGGCTTTCAAGAAAGTCAAAATCGAAAGATAATTCATCTGAATTTTTTGAGCCTATCAGCTGAAGTTGATCTCTCTTACACGCGCGACTCTACTTTACACCTCCATGCAACCGATCGAGCTAGGTGTGGGCAAAAAAATATACGCCCGCGACGTGCCTGAAGCTCAAAAAGGCTCTCGAAAAGCGGTCCTCCTCGGTTGCTGGAGTTCAATTTTTTTTTGTCTCCCTCAGGAGTGCTAGCACACGGTTTGTCTTGCGTGGCATAAAAAATGTAATTGCGTTCTTACACGGGAGAGTAGCACGCCTAAGAGTAGCAAGCAGTAACAGTAGCAGCAGCGGCTTTTCTTCACTCGTCGATGCCGTTCGCGCGCCATAAAAATCTTAAATAGTAAATTCGCGGAAGCGTATAAAGTGCTGGCTTTATAAGTAATAACGGCCGACCAGCTGAACGAGCCCTGCCTTTACGTGTATGCAGTTTGTATGTAACCGCTCACTTTTTTTATTCAATGGTCGAATGGTAGGTGGGCATGGTTTGTTGTCGGTTTCAATGCCAGCATTTCTTCTTTTTTTTTTTTTTTCATTTAACTGCCGTATGAAATTTTTGCGGAGATGTAATTTCACGAGAGATCGTCGTGAGCAAAAGCTCTTCAAAGAGGCTCTTGCTCGTTAAATTCACATTTCGTTACTCGTTTTGATATTAAAAGTCGGTATTCTCGCGTGCATCATCTCCCTTTCTGTATAGCACTCCTCGAAATGTTTTTACTTTTTTGTTGTTGTCTTTTTTATATGATATATACGTTTTAATATAAAACTTTGCGTAGTGTTTACTCAAATGGGTAACACGAAGCCAAGCTTACATACACGTCTATTTTTAGCCTCTACTAACGAAAGAAAAGATCAATAGCACACGAAAGAGTCGTGAAATATTAAAAGCAATCCTATTACTTTTTTCACATTCCTACAAATACCAATAAGTGCTTACATCTACATTACATAGCTGAATAGTCGGAGAAAAAGGAAATTCCACTGCGAAAATCTCGTACAGTTAAATCGTACAAAGGAGATCGTCGCATTAATCTTAGTCAAGGAAATTAGGTGAGAGAGAAAGGAGGAGAGAGTAGGAGACGTCGCGTAGCTAGATTGATACGCATATAATAATGGTCACATAGTAGCGCGACACTCGCTCTCCTAGCATATTATATGTATAGATATATAGCAAGCTAGAACGCGGCTGTGCAATCAAGGGATGACAGTCCAGGCTGAGAAGTAAGTGGGTCTCTCGCGCCGAGCCGAGAGCATCATCCGTTCCGGCTTACACGTCTTGCTTCCTCGCGTCTGCGAGATTCCTCTCTCGCACTCTCTTGCGTCTGATGCAGAGCCCAACCCAACACGACTACTGCTCGCCCGCGCGTTACATCTGGAATTTCGTAAGAGCTTCTAGCTCGTGTCTCTTGCGGCGTGTATACGAAACCCTACACTGAGACGTAGGTATATAATGCTTAGGCATATATATATGTTGAATTTTCAATTTTGTTCGGTTCTGGAATTTCAACCAAGAGTGAGAAATTTTTTTCGTATAAATATTTGTATTTCGTATATTTTTTGGCGAAATAAATGTGAGTGTTTAGTTTTCGGATAAATCGATTGCGAGACATAATACGTGGGAGAGAGAGAGTGCGTGCGTAATAAAAAGGTTTATGTGTAAATAGATTAAAAGATTTTATGAAGTCGTTAAAATATTATAGTTTTTCGTCATTTGAACGAGCCTCTCTGTTAATCTTTTTTAAAGCACACAACATCAAACAGATAAGCTCTTGGCAACTTGAATAGACATCTTTTTTTCCTCGATAATAATTATAAACACACTTTGTAGATAAACGCAAGCAAACTAATAAAAGCGGATGTATGCACGTAATTTTGCATAATCATAAAAGAAGACCCGGAAAATAACAAATTACACAAGCTGTTTTTTCTTTTTATTATTAAATATTATTTATATTTATTTTTCAAAGTTTTTTATACTAATTTTCAAGCTTATCAAAATTATTATTCAACCAGTGGCTCTATCGAGAATGGGGCTAAATATTTTTTAATAAGTTTTTCACTGCCAAGTAATTACAAAAGTAGGCGCTAAACGTTTCACGCCAACTCAATAACTTTTAATTACACTTCAACACCGAGCTCAATTAAAACCGCCGCAGATATAATATTTGTTGATTAAGGCAATTACGATATTAAAATAAAAAAAAAAGGACGCTACCACCACTACTCGTAGGATAGAACGCGGATCCTAAAACAACAAAACATAAAACCACCGTAAAATTTAGATCTGAAAATTGAGTAAGCGTAACCGCATAACTATATGCATGGCAGAATATATATAGGTATATTTTGCGCAAAACACAATATTTGCCAGGAAGCGAGGCGAGAGCGAGTCCGGGCTGCTGCTGCTGCTCGCACCGCGGAATAAGCCATCAAAAGTCGAGGTGCTCTGGCGAATTTGCCTGCACATCAGCAAGAGAGAAAGAGAGAGGGAAAACGAGAAAGAGAGACCGGCTGCATTATAGGTAAGCCAGGCATCGAGGCGCGTCCGAGCGAGAGAAAAGTGCACGCGTATAAGGGGGAGGCGCCGCCGGCGTCGAGATCAGCAATAACAAACGGTGGTACAGGAGGGGGAGGGGGGTTATCATAAAAGAGGTTCAGAAGTTGGAGGGTAAGTGGGTGGAAGAGGCAAAAACGTGTGTCGAGAAAGCATCGGATATGTGTACCGCGAGCTGCATAGGTAAATACACATTATATGAAACAGTAGAGAGAGAGAGAGAGAGCCGACTGGCCTGGAGTATAAGTGAAGCAGCAGAGAAAGACGAAAGTAGGTCACGACACAACGCGACAACGTCGTCTGTATATACCTATACACGCATCTGCTGTAGAGGCTCGGCGAGCGAGCAGGCAGCGAGTTGCATGTACATCTTGCCTTTGTGTATAGCAATATATATATGCTCAGGTCACCCGGAGCATATTCATATATACATACATACCAGCCACGAATTTCACGAGTCTCTATTCAGGGCTGGTTTTCCAGCAGTCGGGCGTAAATGGAAAATTGAGAATGCGCCCAGCACTGCTACCTGGCACAGTAGTGCATTTGTTTATTCGCGCCTCTGTTATACAGGTACATATACACTGGCCTAGCCAGCCGCTAATATTTGTGAATGGACAAACGGGTGTGTGCATTGTGTGTTAACCGAGAATGTTGTCGTTTCTATACGTCATTCATGGAAGCGCTGTGATGAATTAACGATGATATTATTTCAAGTACACCCTGCTGGCTTATTTTAGATAAATTCTATTGATTCGCTTCGATAAAATTTTATAGAAAATGAATAATCGTGGAAAACAATCGTCGAGTTAATTCTTATGATGTGCTTGTAGTTATCGAGTTTTGTATTTTGTATAATGTATTTTTAGTTTATTTTGATTTTTCATACCATCAGGCGGGCATTTAATTTAAACGAGGAATGATTTAAGAGAAAGCGTTACGGATGATAATGTTATTAAAGGATTGCATAAATCCGCAGGCAGTAAAAAAATGATTGTGATTTATCACGAGAAAGGGAGAGAGAGAGAGAGAGAGAGAGAGAGAGAGAGAGAGAGAGAGAGA
>JAPYZE010002848.1:0-14795 GCA_030522805.1 Leptomastidea abnormis | reverse complement strand
CACACTCGTAGTTGGCTTCGCCGACAACTTGTGTGTGGTGATCACTACTCGTGCGAAAAAGACGTATTTTACGCCCTTGTTACGAAAATATCTATTTTAATTTTTTAGGCATTACATGAATTACAAAAAGCACTTGAAACTCAAAAGCTTAATTATTTTTGGCATCATGAACATAACTTATTTGGTAAAATAGATCCGATTGTATCATTAAACTGGGCTTGTCGTTTAAAAAATTTACTTAAAGAGATAGATAATAAAATCTCCTCTAATCGTTTTATTTTGGTAGAAATACTTCGTAAGTATTTTTCGTATTAAGACTTCGATGTTCTAATTAATATTTTAAATTAATAGTCAATAGTTAATACATTTGAAAAAATCATTTTCATAATTACATATACATGTTTGATAAATTTAATTTTTTTAGTACCGGCGAATGAAGCGAAATATATAAAAGGGGGTAAGATAATATCAAAATTATAAGAAACAGCCTATATGTTAAAATTTATCAAAACTTGAAATTTAATTTAAATGAAAAAAAAATTTTAGACCAATTTGAAGAATTGGAAGCAACACCTGTACCCCAACCAGGACCTGATGCTGCTCAACCTCAATCTTGGTGCACAATTGTATAATAAGTATAATCAACCCTAAGAATTTTCATAAAAATTGAAAGCTAAGCTATTAGTAAGCATAATATTAATTAAAGCGAACTTCAACACGGGTTCCATTTTTGTGTGATTAGTTTAAAATATAATCAGGATGTAATCAAATTATTTGTACTAACGATACGGTAAAAATTTAATATTTGACACTTTTGCAAAAAGTTATTTAATCTATTGTAAAAGTAATCTCCAATATGATTTACTTATATGTAAGGATATGATATTCATTTTTTGTAATTTTTTTAAACATGACACAAGTATTTGTTGTAACAATTTTTGAGTTATAACATGACATAATGATACACGACAAATACTCTAGTCATAATGTATTACGCTCAAAGATAACAAACTAAAAAAAAATTTTAATTTTAAAGCTCGTTTTTACACGCACAAATTGATACTACTTAAAAATTTTTTGCAATTTTTTTATTTTGCTATATTTTTTTAAATGAATCACACGCCTACAATTAAAATTTTTTAGTTGCAAACTTGACATACAAAATAAGTGGTAAATGTTATCTGAGTGATAAATCAAGATTTTAAATTCAAATTAAAAAAAAATGTTGGAATATTTTTCTAATATTTAAAAAAACATAGAGGTTTGCGGTTTCCTGGATAGTATTATATCCGACGAGCTTTCCACGAATTATTTTTAAAGATAACACTGTATTTATATCTTTATAAAAAATAATACAAATGCATTTAATAGAGATATAAAAAATCCCACGCAACATTTTATCACACAATTAATTTACAATCATTATCAACATTTTTAATATTATGATATAATATATATTTTTTCAGCATTTGTTATATAAATAAGTATGTAATCATTGATAGCTTTACTACGTAATAAAGTTCAAATTTATATTTTCACATTATATAAAATACGTATAATATATAATTGAGATAATTATTATAAGATACATTTTAAGTTAAAGATTATAAATGTATTTTATATTTTTATAATTTTATAATGTATTTTTTATATTTGAATAAAAAATAATAAGTCAAGAGAATGTATAAAAAAATTATCTTAATTATCATTATAAAGACTTAAATTTGAAAAATTTTACTTAAAAAAGAGAATGCTATAACAATTTTAAAAATCTGATATTAATGCAGTCATTAAATTATGCGTTATTACTCGAAAAATGTATCTATTTTATGTGCCTTGACAATAAATAATAAAAAAAGTAATTTTGGTTTCATAAAAATTATTTATCAATATTAAATCAGTTGTTTATATCTATTTTTACTGAATAGATCTTAAAACATCCTGACCTTCTTCAATAAATTTTCTAATTTAGTCAAAGTTCTAGAATTTCATATTTGTTAAATTTTTTCAACATTTTACTGAACCTATCAAAAGTGTAAAATGTGATAATTATTTCAATTCTGATTTAAAGTTATGGTAGAGAAGTAAATAGTAATTTTCAAGATAAATTAAATTTAATTTAAAAAAGGTGGGGATGCATGTAAATAAAAAAACTTTTATTACAAAAATCATGAAAGTATTTATTTCAGAACTAGTACAAAATTTAATATAATTTACAAACTCTTATAATTTTGCTTAATCAATATTAGTTTTATGCTGCCACATAGTATAAATATTATTTCAAAGTGAATACAGTGAGTATTTTTAAATGGAACAATTTGAAAGACTGATATTTTTATTTATTGTAGTTTTTTAAGTATTTAAAACGTACACTAGCCGATAGTTTTTACGATATTTTCTTAATTTTTATAAAAACATAGATAAAAGGTGAAATGGGAATTTTATTTTTATAAGAATTAGTAAAAAATAGTCAAACATGCCTGAGTATACAATCATGCACTTAAACATTTAAAAATGTTATATGAAATTAAGTATCAATTTTTTTCTATAAAGATACCACTACAAAAGAGTATAAACATTTCTTATATAAAAAATTATTGGTTGCAATTATTAGATATATTTCTCCAAATCTACTAACAATATATTTTATATAAAACATTTTTAAAAAATATTAATAGATTTTGTTTTATTATCTAAAGTTTTCCAGACTAGTCAATGTTAAGAACCTATCTTAGAAAAATGTATAAAAGTTATAAATGTATATACAATTGTATATAATTTTTTTTTTAAAATAGTAATTTTTGTCAATATTTTTTTTCTTGTAATTAATAAAATTTTTCATTTATATATATTTATATAATTATTACTAAACTATTTGGTAGACAAATTAAATGATAAATAAATAAGTTAGCATTAATCAATTGCAATTTCTCACTACATAATCACAGTGCATTAAGAATCTGATAATAGAAGTAAGCATAAACTAACTAGGAATTTGATTCGTCAAGTAGTTACTTTTCACCGCTAATACCTATTGCATGCTGATAGACGACGAAAATCTACTACTTCTTGACGGCAATTACTTTCCGTCTCAATAAATTCATTGATAATGCATTAGAATCTGCCCAATCCGCGAAATGGGGTCCCAGTTGACAAACACATCGTAGTAAAGTCATGCAATCTGATTCGGCGCAGTGTTGATTTTCCGTTTCGCAGCCGATTAGGTGGTCATGCAACGTGCACAATTTTAAATTCTTCGGTTTGGAGTCGCCGAAATTTAACTGTTTTCTAGCACCATTCAACCGTTTGGGAGGACTAGTTCTTATTTGAGCTGCAGAATTTTTAATTATTTGACTTTCAGGCGTTTTCTCATTAGCTGCCTGCATTGATTTAGGACTCATTTGCTGTGCGCCATTAGGTGCAGCATAATCGCACTCAGTATTACCAGCCTTATTTGTTATAGAATCTAAAACATCCTTACCACAATCAGCCAACATTACCAATTTATTATTTATGTTTTTGTTTGGTGTAGAATTTTGGTATTCATCCAAAACTGAATATAAGGCTTCATTCCACTCATCATCAACCAACGAACTATCTGATTTTTTTTGAGCAAGAGCTTTTAGTACTTCCTCGTCTACTTCATCTCGACCTTCAGGAATAATCTGAGCCAATATGGGTTGGATTTCAGGTTCTTTGTCATTGTAGAATTGGTCAAATGCAGGTAAAGTGTCAACACACAAAATTTGGTCTGGAATAGTCTAAAAATGATAATGTTAGTTTATAATTTTCTAGTTTAATATTTAAATATATCTTATTACCTTTCCTATTCTTTCCAGTTCAGACAAAAATACTGGATAATCAAAGCGATTTCCATTGTGTGCCACAAAACAAACTGTACCAGGTAATCTTTCAACAAATTTCATAATTAAATCATAAGTATGTTCATCAAATTGGTTGACATGTTCTAGTGAGTCATTCCACAAATCTATAAAAAAATGATAAAAAACGTGAAATAAAAATAGAATTTTTATAACTGAAAAATAATTATAAAATAAGTATTTTATGCAATAGTACTTGTCATATAAGAAGCCTGAACATTGATCGTCAGCGTAGGGCAAACAGGTATGCTTAATTTATGAAGTATCCTAGGTACAGCCTTTTTATCCCTTTTATCCGCTCTTAAAGAATTTCGAGATGTAGCAACCATCGCCAATTCTGTAATCTGGGGCATTCGCGAGCCCTTTATCAGATCTGTTGTCTCCAAGTCAAAGAATACAAAGGTGTCAATTGGACCATACAAGTTTTCTCCACTGGAACTTGCCATCCTTAGCACTTGACCACGCAGCCGTGGAATAACTTTCCGGAAAAACGTTGTCGTAGCCAGGGAAATGCACGTCTTGAATGGAGAAACTCCCGAGACGCTATCAAGTAGGGCGCGGTATTATACTGAACATTCTTCGCTTCTATTAATATATCTCTTGCAAAGTAACTGTATATTTGTATTTGTTATCTCTGCGTGGAACAATAGGGCTTGCCAATACAATTAGTCATAGCCGTGACTGGCAATGCAATTGAATATGTTGATGTTCGTTTGACAAGAATTGATGCAATGTCTTATTTAATGGTGTTGTCTGCTGCTGTGCGTGTGCGTAGTTGACATAAAAAGTTTGGGTTAGGTTTGTGTGTTTATGGTGGATGTTGGTTGAACGCCATATTGTGGAGAGGATTTCCGGTGTCTCTGAAAAAAAATTTAGATGAATTTTAAAACTTTATTTTCGGAATTGTGATTTAATTAAATTTTATAATATTTAGATTTATTTTTTTTAACAAAATCTGGATGTTGATAAATAAAAATGATATTTTTTTTGTTTTCAAATATCGCGCGATTTTTTTATTAAGTTTGTTTAAAAATTTGCGAACATACCTATATTGTAGGTAGCGGCACTTGATAGGCCGCGTTGTCAAAAAAATTATGTGCACCTGCAAGATCACAATTTACCTGTGTTATATTTTATAGACAAAATAATTTATAAATGTTAATTTAATAATACGTTTATTTTTTATTATTTTATTATATCTATAAATTTGTGATGTTTATCTTAGAAGGCTGAATAAATGTTAAGGTTATGTTTTGAAACAAATTCATTAGCAATATTTAAAAATATTTTTAAAAAATGGAAGATCAAACAAGTGCATTGGATAAACCTGTAGTTTCTTCTATTTCTAAACGAGTTGCTAAAATTTTAGAATCTAGACCTGAAAATGACAAGGTATATTATTTCTTTAAATTAATTTTTCAAAATATTGAATTTGTGATTATATATTAAATGTTATTTTTTTTTACTAGACTTGAATTATCATAATAGTAAGTGTTTTACTTAAATAACTTATAATTTCAGGAGACAATGGAAGCTCTTAGAGAATTGTCAACTTTTTACAAGGATAACACATTGGAGGAAAGACGTCATCTACGCAGTAAAATTGAAAAAAGAAGTCTTGCTATTAATGAAGAATTTTTAGCTGCCTTTAAACAAGTAAAAAACGTTTTGGATGATATGCATCTAGATGTTAATGGAATGAGTCATAGCATAAATAGCATGACGAGTAGACTACAATCAACTAAAGCAAAAACCATGCAATTAATTGATCAAACATCAAGAATGCGAAGTGAAAGGTTTAATTCTTAAATATTTCATGATACTTTTTATTTTAAAAGTAAATGAAAAAATAACATCCTGAATCAATTTTTCATTCTAGTGAGAAGCTCACAATGCAGCAGGAAATTGCATCTGCATTTATAAGAAAATTTCAGTTGACTTCTGATGAGATGACTGTTCTTCATGGCAGTAATCGAGAAGCACCAATAACAGAAGAATTTTTTGTTATTCTTAATAAAGCCCAAGTAATTTTCAGATCTTTATTGTACTAAATATTATTAATTTAAATATGCATAAAATAATATAAATTTCATAATTACTAGGAAATTCATAGTAACTGCAGGTTGCTAATGCAGTCAGGCCATCAAACTCTTGCTTTAGATATTATGCAGCAAATGACATTATTACAAGAATCTGCTTTGGAAAGACTGTACAGATGGACTCAGACTCACTGTCGTCATATTGAAAATGAACAATTAGTTCCCCTGTTGACTAAAGCCATGAGCAAGCTGCAAGAAAGACCTGTTCTGTTTAAATACATTCTTGATGAATATTGCACTGCAAGAAGATCAATAATAGTAAGTTCATTTATTGATGCACTAACTCTTGGTAAAGGACATGGAAGTGACTCAAACCCTATAGAAATGCATGCAAATGATCCAAAACGATATGTAGGGGATATTCTTGCTTGGCTACATCAATCAATTCCTGTAGAAAAAGAGAATCTGTTAACATTGTTAAAAACTTGTGATAAATCATCAATGGTAGAGCAAATATCACAGGCACTTAGTAATATAACAGAAGGTTTATGCCATCCACTGAGGTCTAGAATTGAGCATATCGTAGCAGTAGAAGCACCATCAACAGTTTTGTACTCGGTTACTACTCTCATAAGATTTTATCGTGCCACTCTTAAGCCTGTAATTGAAGACAGTGTGTTAGATCTGATGTTTGGCGATTTGCTTGATTTAAGTGAAAAAAGTTTTGTTAGTAGACTTCAAAGAGAAACTAGAATGGCTCTTGGAGAAAGAGCGGAGCCACCTGGTACTGATTTAGTGCCAGCGCCATCAGTGTCTAGATTACTCTCTCTTTTGAATGAAGTTTTGTCAGTTGCAAGCATAGCTGAAGATAGAGAAAGAGATATGCTTCAGGTATGTAGTTATCTTTTTAATCTTTTTTTTTAAAAAAGAATATGACTATACCAAGCTAAATTATTTAATTTTATTACAGATCGTTTCCTGCATCATTGACCCATTATTGCAAGAAGTTAATGAAACAGCTTCAAGACTACCTACTGTAGATATGGCTGTATATCTTTTAAATTGTATTCACCAAATTCATTCTACATTAGCATTATACGAGTACATGGATCAAAGATTAGAAAGATTACAAGTAATTTTAAAGTTAATTTTATTTCTAATAACAATAAAAAAATTGTTAAAAATATTTTTGAAATTTTTAGGCACAATCAGATGCTCAAATTGATACTTTGACCTCAGAGCAAGCAAGTTCTTTAGTAGCCCACTTAAATCTTGGTCCAATTTACAATATTTTACAAGGCCGTGATCAAGGACCATTGTCATCAGTCCCTGGCATGGATCCATTGAGTATTAAAGAATTTACTGTAAGTGTGTAAAGATACTATATTAGTTGCAAATATTTAAAATTCAAATGTCTGATACTTATTAATAAATCTAATTTTAGAATAAACTAGATGCATTCCTTGTTATGCCAGACGTTTTGTTACTCCCTCAAATATCCTTACTTCAGAGTAGCAATCATAGAAGCAATACTCAAAAAAGAGCATTTGAAGTAATAAGTGCCATTTACAAACAACTTTATGAAGCATGTTACGATCCAAAAAATCTTTATCAAAATCCAGCAAGTCTTTTTAGTCATACTCCTGAAGAACTCCAAAAATTATTGTTAGCTCATTAGGATTAAAACATCGACAAAGACAAAGTAATCTATAAGGATGGAGCTGTTAAAAGTTATTGTATAAAATATGTATATAAAATGTTATTACTTTAAAAAATAAATATTTAATTCAACTATTTTCAAAAAATAATTATTTTCTTTTGTTTTTATCTTTAGAAAAAATAAGTTTTAGTACTGAATTTTCTTTTGTCACAAAAAATAAAAAATTTTTATGTAAAATCCTATGCATAATTTTTAAACTTGCCGCTGTCGTGAATCGCACAGTGTAGTAACGCCACCTGTCTCCAGGTCTCCACCCACAGCCGTTTATGAGGAATTAAAAAAAAACAGACTTTTCTCAGCCGCTGTGGCGGTTACTGTGTGTTGTATATAAGTTGCATGTATACAATGCATGTGTATATAGCTACTCCGTTGTATACACACTACACACATGCACATAAAATGTATATATGTATATTTGAGCGCTTCAGAACGGCAAGCTGCAGTGGTGCAGTATATAATATATATGTGTATATTGAGAAGAGCAACAAGCAACAGCTGCGTTTACATATAGGTATATAACACCCACACGTATACATACACACAGACTCATTCATTTCGGAGTTTCGGAGCAAGTGTAAGCAAAACAGCAGAAATCGACAATTATAGCCATGCAAAAACGAATGAAAAGAAAAATAAGAAATATTCTAATCGAGTATGAAAAAGAGATATAGATTATAAAGCTACAAATCTACTACTCGCGTAGGCTGGGAATCGCAGAAGCATTTTTGTTTTCCACGGCCGTTGAGCGTTTTATATATTACGCACTCATACACATATAGGTATATATAATATATAAAATAAGCGGTGGCGGCGTCGGCGGCGACGGTGCGCGCTGTGTGTTGATGGGGAGCAGCAAAGCAAAGCAAAAGCCGCGGACGGAGCGAGGCTGCTCTTCGAGGCCGAGCTCGCCGCGTTGCCGCCGCCGATCGTCTCTCGCTCGCACAGTCTCTCCAGCAGCCAGTCGACGTCCGTTTGCCGATGCGGCGCGTGGAATGCGGTCGCGCGCCCGCGTCTATATATTTTTCTCTCTCTCTCACTCGCTCGCTCACCTACTCCTCCCGCGTATAGGTATATATATATACATACCATATCTCGCTAGTAAAATATAACGCATTAAATTAGCAGCTCTCTTTATATTCTCTCCTCCTCTTTTAGGATCGTTTTCGTTCTCGTTTGTGTTTCGTCTTCGTTATTATTATATCGTTGTGTGTTTTCGCAGCGCGAGTGTTATATACACCTATATAGATATTTATAATACTGACGCCCTAACCTGCTAAAGAGAAACGGTTCTTGGGCACCACGTTTTGAGTGAAGAACCAAACGCTCACCATATAGTAAAAGATCTTAGAAATTGAGAGAAAGCGGACGCGTGTGCGTGCGTGTGTGTATATGTGAGTGTGCATATAGGAAAGAGGCTTAATAAAAAGAAGAAATAACGAAAGAAAGAGAAGCAGCAACCGCAAGAGAAGACGAGAGTCAGCAAGCTGCTCTCCTCCTCTCTCATTTCTACGGACAGGTGTGCGTGCGTGTGTTATATATATATATATATATATATATGTGCGGGCGCGCGGCCCATTGCGCGCCCGCTATATATAGGTGTACATACATATATACATATAAAGTGTGGCCCAACAACAACTGCCCAGCATCACAGGATATATCAAAATAACAACGGGCTCTGCGTAAGTCGTATATACCGGTAGGCTTAGTGTGTGACTCTCCAGATGCACCAGCTGAGATTCGTGTGTGTCGGCTTGTGTATTTAGTGTAAGGCCAAGGCTGCTGTAAGGCGGTGAGGTCGTCTAAGCAGCAGGATCGGGCCCAAGAAGAGAGATACGCAAGCCAGTCGGAGCCGGAGCTGCCGGACACCTGCACCCGGCTGCCCGAGCCCTCGACTAGGCTTGCCGACGCTGAACGGAGCCGGCGTTATAATAACGATTTAGCATCATCATCATCATCATAGATTACAAGTATTGCTGGGAGAGAAAACCTATATATATCGAGGAGGAGTAGCTGCAGATCAGAGGGGCCCAATATACTCGTTTATATATATATAGTGTATAAGCGCCCGCTGCTGTGTGTATAGTGCGCGCCCGCGCGCGACAGCCAAGATGGCGGAGTCAAGCTATTATCAGGTGAGTCCCCGTATCCGTACATATATAATATAACGCGCGCGTTCACACACATACATTATATTACATATATATACATATCGAACTCGCAAGAGATCGGCTTCAGCAGCAGCAACTTTGGCTAACATATAAGCAGCATCAGCTTCTCTCCATTATAACCAACGACTACGTCTTCTCGGACGCGCGTGAGAGAGAGAGAGGGAGAGCGGGGGCGCTCACCAGGTTCTCTTTTCTCAGTCTCTCTTATATTATACGCTCTCTCCGCCGCGAGTATAAGCTGCTCCTTTTTTTTTTCTTCTCACTCCTCTCTTTCCTCTTGCTCCTCTCCTATATATACTCCTCCTACCTATTCGTCTGACCCTACTCTCTGCAACTCTCGGAGTCCCCAGTCTTTTTTTAGACACCCCGGTTCACTCTCGTTCTCTCTTTTTTACACTCTCTCTTGTCGTCTACAAGGCAACTTTTCGATCTTATATTTTTCTCACTTTCTATAAAACTACTGTGTAATATTGATACATATATAACGACAATGATGACGATGACGCCATGATCATCAAAAAGATCTGCTATACTGTTGCTGCTGCTGTTGCTGAAGAAACCAAATATGTTATATACTTATACCAGACGACTATTAAACACAGTATAGTCCCTTATATTTTATAAACTGCGAGGGGATGTGCGTCTTTGTTTACAAGCGCCAGACCGTTTAAATGTCCCAGCGCACCGGTGTGTAGTAGTATAGTACCCCACGCACGATACATATACACATTGTTGTTTGTTTATCTGTTGGACGGTTATATACATGCGGGAATAAGAGTAGGAAATTTCTGCTGCTGGAGTTGGTAAAGAAAAAAATATTGACTTGAGATCAAGTTCTCTGTGTATATGTATCTATATATTATGTCTTCTATATAATATGTGCGTGCAGGTTTTCTTGCTATAGGTATACTAAACGTCGTTATATCCCGTGTGTATAAGTATTAGGTAGATATATCGGTAATGAAACTTTCTTGACTTGGCATCAAAGATTAGATTGAGATGTAGCAGCTATATACTATACCTACCTACCTACTGCTGCTGCTGTTCTTGCCTCAGGGGGAGAAAGGGGAAAGGGCAAAAGTTTTACTTTATAACAACTCGCTTTCGATATTTCTCTCCACGTGTGCTCTATAGGTACTACCTATTCTTAAAAGTTTTCAAAATAAGATGAAAGTTATGCTATACTTGAAAACTTGGCGTATATAGAAAAGGTAGTTTACGTTAAGGTTATATAGTTCTAAGAGAGAGTTAGTTTGTACTTGGGAATATCACCTGTTGATTGGAGTATAGAGTATATATAGTGAAAAAAAAGTAGAAAAGACGAGTATAGTATAAAACTTTGTTTTTTTTTGTTTTATATGCTTAATATAGCATTTCTGCTAATAATAGTTAGCAAAATATAAAATAATCTGTTAGCTTCAAATATATAACAGGGGACAAGAGTTAATCATATCGGAATTTTCACGACAAGTGCGTGTTTTTGATCGAAGCTGATTCTCTCTTTTGGTTTCCTTTTAAAATTTGCTCAATAAAAAGCGAAGAAACTGAATGGATTTACGTAGTTAAAGACGTAAATTTGGCTCGAGATAGTTTATATTTAAAATGAGAAAGAGAGAAAATTATCCGCGTCCAAAAATTAAAGGAATAGAGCTTGGAATAGAGACTAAGACGACGACAACGACTTTATACTTATACATACTCTTTTAGTCATATATAGGTATATTATACACTTGTTGCGTCAAAAGTTTGAGATCTCGTTCTCTCTCTGAGTAACTACAGCATCCACGCGGTGTGTAACTTTATAATTTGAGCACAACTCTTTCATATTCGTATATTTATTTATAAAACAAATTTTAATTTATTAATCAATATTTATAAGTTCAACAAAAAAAAAGCAATATTTATAATAAAAATGATATCTGATAGTATAGTACTAATAAACGTAATCACTAAGATTGACATTATACGAAAGGCAAACCAACGTATGCGATAATGAATTATTTTTTTTTTTAAAGCACTGCACACAACAAATCTTATTAAAATCTACCACTCAACATTAAAATAGTATTCAGCTTCTTTTCTTTCTCTCTCTCTTTCTCTCTCTCTCTCTCTCTACTCCGTCACATATTCAGCACAAATAACATAATAAGCATAATTTAATAACTCGCGTCTCCTATAATCGAATTTTACCTCACTAAGTATGTGGTATAGTATATAGTTTATAAAAAAAAAAAGTGGAGCATCTCTTCTTAGTCTCTCCTGTCGTCTTTCGTATATATACATGACTTTTTTTTAGGGTAAAAGCCTAACACGTGTGTGTGTATTTGTCTTACACACATATAGGGAGGTATATAAGGGAATTCAGGTTAGGAGGCCTCTCTCACTCCTCTCCACTATACGTTTCTCTACGTCGTTGCTTGTGACTGTATATATATACCTTATACTTAGTAGGTAGTGAAGTGCGCGTAAGAGAGAGTGATGGGTGTTCTTTAACTATATACCTACCTATACCTAGTCGGCTTTAGCGCGCGTTCTTTTAGTTGTCGTTGTCATTTACAAGAGTTTGGGATGTCTGTACTTCAATGAATCTGACAACTTTATGTGTGTGTCTTTATAAAGTGACAAGTGTATACCTATAAATGTAGTTTTGTGATATGCTGTCTCTTACTGATTTAGTGTCACGTTTTTTAGAGACTAGAGGTGGTACTGGTGGTGGTGCTGGTGATCGTTTTGGATTAGCTTTATTCAAGATAAAGGTGTTTGATTTTCAGATTATTTTAATTTTAAAAAATATATAAATACGATCATAATGTTTATGTGATTATAGTGAAAGATATGAATACTTTTTTTTTAATTGAGTAACAAGTGTGATATACTTGTGAGTGTGATGTAATGTTATGCGTTTGTGTATTGAAAATTGCAACTGGAATTAAACTAGTGTGAAAATTTAGTAGATTAGTCACAAACGGATATTAAATATTAACGTCGTAAATATTGGTCTATAAAATATGTTTTTTTTTTCTTTCTTACACATATAAACGAGTTCGTTAAATACACACCTTTTATATTATATACACAGAGAGTATATAATCGATGACTAATAACTAAGGATTTTTATCCGATTATCTGCATATACCCTCCCAAAAAAAAAACTAGCTTTACTTCTGATCTTGATAATCTTGTATATATTAATCGATGAAACAACATTTTTCTTTTTATTTATCCCCTTTCTAAAATATTTGACATAGCATTTTTTACGTGATTTCGATTTTATCGTCAATAAAATAACTAATATAAATTTTTTAATAAAATCTTCTGAAATACATCTCTTACTTGTAAAAAAAATAATATCAGTTGTAATCGGTCAAAAACAGGAAGTTGAAAATTCCTTAACGCTTATTCACTATAATACACATATATTTGTTCCATATATCAATTCTTGTGTCCAAGAATATACCCTCTCACACACACACAAATACACACAAATACATTCTATCCTTGATATTCGTCCTTTCGTCTCAATTAGAGCAAATAACCGTTCAATCAGCTGACTGTTATAAATCGACATGTATCTAACATGTATTTGCTGAAAGGAAATTCAATTAATTCCAGATGATTACATAGATTTTTTGCCTACGTATACATACACACTCACATATATATCTTTCAGCAGAATATAGATTCACATCATCACAATTTTATACCAAATACAAGGCCTTACCGTTTCTTCACTCATCCCCATCCTTCCTTTTCTCTCTCGTGATCTTTTGTTTTTTCTTTTGTGCACAATGCACTATTGTCATATACATTATAAATATAAATATACAACGGTAGTTTACTACGATCAAAAAAGTAGATCAGGCCGATTATTAGCGGTGCACAGATAATATACATACGTATGTGACTATATATCATGATACAGAAGCGCGGCTTTTAATTGAAGTATATAAAAGATACGTATAAAGTACAAGGAGCGCATCTTTTCTACGCAATCCACGTTTCTTTATAATATCACGTCGTCCCAAGAAAAACTTCACATGTCGCAAGAGTCTCTCTTTATTCCTATACCTATATATAACGTGAGAAAAGTTTTGCTCTTGAAATCAAGCTTCGTATACATATAGACGTTATTCTCTTGGTATACTTAATGTGTGTGAGATGGAGAGGAACTTTCCAATTATAGCAAAAACTCCATTTTTGGAGCTCCTCTTGATCGAACATACACATGCGTACTAATTTGGTTTTATTTTGTAGCCATATTTTTTTCTTTGTTTTATTTTCGATTTTATGTATAGTATACGTAATATTGTATGTTATTTGACTTGCTATAGTTTTCTCACGTAATAAAGGTAGGTAGGTCTGACGAATTTAATCGAATTAAAGAAACGTAAGCTCATCACTAACGCAGCAATGAATTGAGTATAATGTTGGCTTTATTATTGATAAGTATATTTTTCAATATTATTGATTTTTCCTTGTTCATTTTTTTTCCTTTATAAATATATACTTCTAATTCATTCTTACTTTTTATAGTGCGCCTTACGTACACATTTATTTAAACAGATAATTTATATATGATCTATAAGATATTTAAATCAATATCCTTATAATTATAGTATATCGTTATATATTTTTAACCGAATAAACCATCTCTTATTTTAAAAATCAATCGCATCAATTTAATTATTCACTATAAGCCAATAGTACTATTCTCAGTATCATTAAAAATACACCTTATAGTTCCCTATCCAGCCTCGAGTGTATTATTGTCTTAAAATAAAAATACGATAGATTGACGCGTCATAATAAAATAGCATCATAGCCCTGCAGTGTAATTAAATAAACGAAGGTTGTGCATTAAAATATAAAGTATCCAAGAATAAAAATTCAGGCGTGTAGCTGATGTATAGTGCACAACCTTTTGTTTTTTCGAGCTTATACCTACATCACATCCAATAGTCATAGCAACGTCGTACCTATATAT
>JAPYZE010002847.1:0-18455 GCA_030522805.1 Leptomastidea abnormis | reverse complement strand
TATATATATATATATATATATATATATATATATATATGTGTAGATATAGAATAACACAGAAGCGTGCTTGCGAGTCAAGTTGCAGAATCTACCAGTCAGCCAGCCAGCCTAAATGTATACATACATACAAATTACTTCTAGTTGGACCATGAAAACTTCATCGACAACTACCGACGACGACGAAGAGAATGAGGAGGAGGATCAGGACTAGCTGCAAGCACGGACTGCTGTAACAACCGTAGTTTCGCGTGGCGAACACACACATACAAGAAAGACAGCGGAAGCGAGAGAGAGAGAGAGAGAGAGAGATAGAGATAGGATAGATATGCTGTATGCTGACGGCAATTTCAAATGCGCGCATTTCCAATTCGTCCCATCAGATTTGCTGGTCCCCAAAGAGCAAGAATATGTAAATACATATACATATATTCTATGTGAGGAGCCAGAAGCCAAAGAGAGAAAGAGAGAGCTTGATAAAATGATTTGGATCATAGCCAGTTATATTGCCGCGGTCAGTTTAATGCGAGAAAGAGAAAGAAGAGAGAAAGCGCAGGAATACCATGAAAAAGAGAGCTTGCTTCTATTCTATTCGCTTCCGTACCTCTCCCTCACTCATACTCAGCTTAATTGATGCGTTATATACTACTGCTGCCTGCGGGAACGCTTAAAAAGGATGTATACGATTATGACGCTAATTTTCATTATTTCCACTGTTTTGCTCACAAGCCGTTAAAGCTCTCTCTCTCTCTCTCTCTCTCTTTCTTTTTCACTCTTTTATTTTTTTATTCCTCGGTTAAATCGTAAATTGGATTGTTTCACTAAAAATTATCTTTCAGTACAATTTTACCAGAATTACTCTTGTAATTGTATAATTTTTACGAGCGGATAAAATAAGATTTTGGACATTGATATGTATATTCAAATATCTTTTTTACTCTAATTTTAAAATTAGAGATAAGAGGAATTAAATTAGGTTACAGATTAAAAATACCATCTTCGTACCATATGCGTTAAAAATCATATACTTTTGTCTTTAGTAAATGTAATTAGCAGAATTCTAAATAATCCTTGTTCCAATTTAAATTTATTTAATCAAAATTTATGAATCATCATTTTGAAAATTAGATTTTGAAGATTACAATATTTTTTTTAGTAGGACAGACAGTTATCGAATTTAAGTCGACTAAAAAAAGCACAAGTTCTGACGAACCACAAAAAAATATCAGACACATATATGGGTAATTGGTCATCGATATCTAATCCAGAAAGCATTTGAGCAATCAGTGTGTGTTGCAGTAGACTAATAACAATATCCTATATTGCATAAGTCTACGATAAACTGCAGAATCAGTAACAGTATAGGCTCGTTGTTGTGCATCTCGTTGCTACAGACGAGTATAAGCCCATTGGATATTCAGGATACGGAGCTTGCATGGTTAAAGAGATAGCGATGTATAGAAGAGGAAAGGAACGTGTGTAGGAGGATGACACGCGACGAATTCGCGGACAAACAAGAAATCCAAGCGTCAGGCTGCTGGGGTAGTGCAACTTTCGCGAGTTAAGTAGGTATTGTATGAATGCGAGCGCGCGTGTTTCCAACAACTCGCGCGTGGACCGCAAAAGTAACTCGCTTTCTCTTATGCCTTGCGCTATAGCATTTTAAAGGGGGGTAGAGGGAGTTTAAAGCTTAGGGCTTCCTACTACATAGCAAACGCTCGTGACAGCCTGAATTCATAAACGCTACCGCGGCGAAGCTCAAATTCGTTGAATGCATTATGGCCACACATACAGACACACATTGCAGCTTTGCCACTAGGCTTTGGCCAAGGTGGTGGAGGTTAGTTTGCAGGCCGACTTTTCGAGACTAGAGCGAGAGAAAAGGAGGGGGGAGGGGGTGTGGAAGAGAGGATCGCTGGCATGTTAAGGGGATTAATTAACGCGCGGTAAGGTCTGAACCACACGGCCTGCAACACGGCGCTTCAAAACTTTCGCTTGCAAAGCTCCTGTCTCTCTCTCTTTCTACATACTCTCATTCTCTTTCCCCGATGCGTTTAATGAATAAGCCTGAGAATGTTAGTGTGTGCATGGATGTGTGTTACCTACTAGTGGCGAACAAGTGCGGCTGCTTGTTGTTATAGGCACGTTTACTGTAGCATTGAATTTTTATAAGAGATTGAGAGAAAAGGGGAGGAACGTGTATTCTGTTTGTTTTTACTTTTGAGATTTGTATAGTGTTTTACAGAAAATTAATCAATACTATAAGAAAAATTACATTATATAGAAATAATGCAATATTAGTCATGTTGCTAAATTTTTAATGGTCGAACTAGTTGGGAAATTATTATTTTAAATTTTAATGTTAATTGTTCAAATAAATATAAAAAAAATTGAAAATAATAAAGAAAACGGATAATTTTGTTTTAATATTTAACAAATTTTCCTTAATACTATTTCACGGGAAGATTGTTCATTATGCAGTGAGCAAGATTGCAAACAACGGGAGATAACCAGATCTCAAAGAAATAAATGATTAAAATTGAACTCACGATCTGACTATTACGAAATCAACAATTTAACTACCAAGTTATTCAGTTACAGGTTAAATAAAATAATTTTAAAAATAATTTAAGATAACAATATTGAAGAGCTTATAAAAACAAACAAATATTCAATTAAGTTAAGAAAAAGAGTGTAAACCAAATTTCAGTATAGCTCGGTTGACAGAGTGTAGATTTCACAATTTACATGTCATGAGTTCGATTACCTGTGAAGCCTGAAATATGTTCAGTCGAATATTAAAAAGGCTTTGAAAATTTACAAAATAAATAGATTCATATTGCCCTAAAAATGGACTTTTTTTAAAATAAATTATGTTAAAAATGATTCTTGCAATTTTTTTTAAATAAAAATAATTTAAAATTGGCATTATTAATGTCTAACAAAATAATTTTGTAATGATCTTATTAAATTATAGAATTTTTTTATCAAATAGTTATTATAATATATAATTTTATACTGTTCTATATGAAAATTCTAAATAAATGTAAAATTGTTAATCAACTAATTTAATTATTTTAGGTATTTGGCTTTCTTGATTTCGTTTCTGTGATAAAGATTTTGTTGCTTATACTTTTCAAATTTAAATCAATTTTCTAGCTTAGTTTGCTTATGTTATTGGGTTATATATTTTAACAATTACCAAACAAACGAATAGAAAACATAAGCTTTTAGAGTTAAAATTAAACTGAAAAAAAATTGATAATCTTAATTAAAACAAGCTTTTTTATCCTATTTCTGGTAGATATCAAAATCTGTGTATTACCAATTTAGCAAATCGCCGAACAATACAATCAATAAACACACCATTAATTAAATCCCTTTAAATAATCGTACGGTCAAAATCCCAAGGTGTGTACAAGGCCCGTACTAATGATGATTAATTCAGTCCTAATTGACAAGTCAATCCCAGGGGCTGGTCGTCAGTACGCTACTAGCGCGCGTTCCCCGAAACGCCCGAGGGTCAACGACGGTAGAGACAAATCCTCGTACTCCTCCCCCTCTCTCTGTTTACATATCTCTCTTCCGTCTCTCCAACAACCCTCCCCCCTCCTCCTGCAGGTAGAGCGCGATTTCCTCGTGTTTCGAGAAAACGGCCGGCGGTTTCCCCGCCCGCTGGTCTTCTCCCTCCTGCGTGAGGCGCGCGGGTCCCCCCCCCCCCCCCCCCCCCCCCCCCGAGTCATCCTTCTCCTACCTTCGTTTAAACCCCGCTGCCATCACGGTAGTGTCTCTTCCGGTGCTAACGCGAGGTGCTTCCACTCACCCTTACCCTCTTGCGTATACGTATGCATGGCGTGCAGTAGCAGCAACAGCAGCAGGGCTTTATGTTCCTCGCTTTGCAATGCGGATCCCGCTGGGGGGCGGATGGACACACTCTCTCTCTACCACTACCCCCTTTTGTGTTGTAGTCGTGCACCGAATGAGGTTTAGTTTGATTGGCCGTAAAGTTGCGACTGCTGTTGGCTGCTCGGCAGTGATGCTACTGCTCGTATATATATATATATACACTCGCATATACGCAATTTGCAGTTCGCGCGTCCGCACGCACTACTTCTGGCTTTTAAGTGCCTCTCGTTCGTCAAAAACTTGATAGCTTTTTTATTAATTTTTGTACTGTGTATGCAGCTGAATGAGCTCTCATGTGTTTCCATATGGATAAAGTTAGTAATCCTTGTAAATTTAATGTTACACGTTGACATCCAGTGTAGGACACACAAAATTTTAAAAACCACAAAATGCAACTGTAGTTTATCAAAAATATTCACTTGCTCTTTCAAAACTGTACGTAACGGAAAAAAAAAATTAAAAAAAAAACGAATTTTAAAGCACGCGTCAAAAAGTTAAACGTTTCTTTAGCAAGTAACCCAGAACGCCGTCTAAGCACTCGCAAAGTCGCGAATGAAAACTTTGCTGGGAACATAAATCGCGCTTGCGGCAAAAATAGCTGTAAATAATTCAAAAGTCTGTCAGGCGCATATTCGTGTAGATACCATACAGCGAAAGAGAGAGAGAGAGAGTTAAAGCATACATAGATAAGCTCCTGCAGCGGCGTAAATTATTTTACCGCGTTCTCTTAACTCAACTCATAACATAATCAAGCAAACTTTAATAGATCGCAAAGAAGTACATCAGTCTGCGCTCGACTCGACGCGGTTGGATATGTACACTTTACTGCGGAAGGGGGAACGAAAGCTGTTTTACCACAAGCTTGCGAGCTTGGAAATTTGCACTTGCATTAAGGTTATGTATAGGATTCTACATCTCTTGTAATGTCTATAAAATTTTTGTCCTTGCGATTGTGGAATCTTTATTTATATTCGGTGCAAGGTATAATTATTTTGAAAAGCTTTTTGGGTACATGCGACAAAGAAGGTGTACAATATTCAAAGTATATAGCTATACTCGTTGGATCTGTTTATACAAACAGTTTGTCAAAGGATTGCGTCGTATAAGCATCAACCCTTCATTTACGAACTCTTGCGGTAAGAGATTCTCGGAAGTGTTATATACTCGAGACGAGCAGGTGACTCGAGTACCGGAATAATGAAGTGGTGCAAGCTTGATATTTCGCGTATAAGGGTTGCAGCTTTTTTGCAATAGCGAGTCTCTACCCTCTTTTTTTTATCAAATAGTCTTGCCGACAGCATGGTTATTTTTCGTTCAAACAGTTTGCTTTGAGATATAGTTATGAGTGAGTGTGAGGTATAGTCAAGTGGTGCAATGCTAAATTTTTGCACGAGTATATAGAAAGTGCATACTCTACAAGAGGAGAGCAATTTAATTTGTCTTGTACAAATATATAACTAGGAAAAATATTTTGAACTTTGAATCTGCGTATAAAAAAAAAAAGATCAGGCACGACTGATATTTTTAGGAAAATCGAAAAAAGTTTATAAACAAGAATACTAAAAAATATATTTATATTCTTTATTATTTTTTTTTTTGCAAATTAATAAAAACGAAAAAAGGATTTATGCTACCATTATTAATAGTATGCTTGTATACTATAAATGTGAAAAGGATATTTACTGCATATCTACAGAATTTCAATAAAAATTTAACCTATCTACGTTACTCATTTTTTAGAATTTTTCTTTCGCAGTAAAATAAAAAGAGTAAAAATAAAAAAAAAAAAGTAAAAAAAAATAAAAGAAAAAGAAGTTAACAAACAGAGTAAGTATTGAAGCTTTTTATTGTGTTACAACGTCATTAATCTTGCATTGGCAGCACGTTGCGGAAATGGAAAGCGTAATTACTCTGTCTTTCATAAAAAAAAAAGAATAAGAGATGTAGAAAAGTTCATCTAAAATGACAGATGTAGGCCGTATTAAAGATGCTAAAGGAAAATAACCGAGCAAGAGAAAAATAAGAAAGAAAAAGCGAGAATTAAAAAAGCACTACAATTATATAACATGCGACATACTTAAACGCATTGTAAGAGCGCATATATTTGTCGCGATACAAGGTCGCAATTTTGTTTATAAAAAAAGAGACATTTCTAAAAGAAGGCAAAAACTTTAAGAAGCAAGTTCAAAGGTGTTCCAGCTTATTGTTGTGACTTGGTTCATTTGTAGTACCGACACGTAAACGGGTCAGATGTAATATACTCTCGACTTGTCGTCACGATTTCTCTCTCTTTCTTTTTCCACTTTGCTTTAAACAAACAAATTTTCATTAGGTAAAAGCATATAATTTGTTAACGAGGTACTGCTCTTCTTTCTAGACAGTAAATATTTGTAAAGCATCCTGTTTACAGCTAACGATTAATTTATGGGAAAAAAAAGTTTTAAATATGCGTTTTTTAGAATAGACTATATTCAAAATAAAATGTAAAATCGAAATGTTTAAAAATTATTATATATTATTAGTTATTTTGTATATTTGGTTAATTTAAAGTAACGTTCAAAATCGATTGAGATACACACAGCTGCAGATAATTTTTAAAAATCCTGATTTAAATCTGATGCCGAAATAGCAAAATATAAAGAATTATTTATTCAATGCCAGATATAAAAGCATCCAAGTATAGACGCAGGTTATAATCATACTGCAATTTGCTTGAAATTCAAAATGTTAAAGATATTTATAGCAATTTATAACGTTGTACAAATTCTAGTGGGCATTCAAAATGACATTCTATAGAAAATATATTTTATCTAATTGCGTTGAACGCTGTATTTATTACTTTTGCCTTTGAATTTATACCAAAATACATATCCTTTAACTAATAATATATAAAATATAAATATATATAAATAATAATAATAAATAAAATATAAATATATAAAAATATAAGTAACGTATATAAACAAATTAAAAAAAAAATATACAATTTGAAAAATTTTTTTTGTAAAATAGTATTCTTCTTATCGTTATAACCATTTTGTTTTTCTTTCAACGCAAAAATACGATAAAGAATCAACTGTGAATTCAAAATACATTTTCTTCTGTAAATAATTAAAAAGTCATCTACACAGCCACCTATTTGTCCTCAATTCCAGAATAAAAGTCCCAGATAAAAAAAGTGTCCCGGAAGTGTTTGGTAAAACATTTAGAGCTCTGGTACGAAGTCGAGGGCGTCTACAAGACAAATGACAAAGAGCGTGTTATTATTTTTCTTTTTTTTTTACTCACTTGTACCATCGAAAATGCTTTAGCTGTATTTTGTACATACCCGAAAGCGAGCTTTGCACGCGAGCCAGCACATATAACGCGATCGAAGCAGCGCAAGCTCGACAACGAAGCTTCCCTTGCAGCACTTATCCACATGTGTATAGCGTATTCAACGTTTTCCATTCTCATTCCACTTACCGTGATTTTTCTTTTTTCTTTTTC
This sequence comes from Leptomastidea abnormis, assembly GCA_030522805.1. Lineage (NCBI taxonomy): Eukaryota > Metazoa > Arthropoda > Insecta > Hymenoptera > Encyrtidae > Leptomastidea > Leptomastidea abnormis. The sequence continues at coordinate 11,063 of JAPYZE010002847.1, read as the reverse complement.
TTCTTCTTTTTCTTTTTTTTTACCCTCCACTTTACCGGAGAAAATAATATAATGAGAGCCCAACAAGTTGAGTTTCTTTATATGTGTAAGTGTAAACACAGGTGTATTTGTCTCTTGTGTGGCCCCATTCCGAAAAACCGTTTTTCATTGGACACGCCCGTCCCAGTTGCGTGCTTGCGTTGCCATCTAGACAGCTAGCAATTCTTTTTTTTCCTTGCTTTTTATTTTTTCCCTTTGTGGGTGGAATTTTTTCACGCATCGAATTCTCCCGCTTTCACCGACACGTGGCTTTTACGCGTAACGAGAATATCCTCCCCTTTCAATGCGAAAGCTAAATCAAAGCTCTGCAAGCTCTCTTTTTCTAGCGTGAAAAGCGCGAAATTATGCGTCGTGCTTGTTAGTCGTCGCTACAGCTTCGTGTATACTTTTTACTTTTTTGATGCAAGAAATGACACGGCTCTACTGAATTAAGTCTCAACTTTTTTTTCTTTTAGATTTCTAAAACAATTTTTTTTTTCTAATATTTGGTTTGTAAGAATTGGCATTTTGTAAAGAGTTTCCAGAATGTTGTTTTACAATGTTATTTCAAAAAATAAAAGTTGCTTTTATTTTTCCACACGTTTTATTGTTTGCTTTTTTAATATTTGAAATTTATTTTTAAAATTTTATTATTTGTTTGTATGTTTTTCGTATTTATTATAGTTATAAAGCTTTTTGCCTTGTAACATTAAATTGTTGTTACAATATGTGTTTTAATTGATTTGATTTAAGCAATAAACGCTACAGACAAAATGAAAATTTAATAATATTTTATATTTTAAAAACACTTAATTATAGTATTTTTATAACATTTATTTTATCCATATTTAATTATTTGAGAAAAATATGTTTCGTATATTAGGAATTGATTTATCAAACATATTTTTCTAGATGATTACTCAATCCTTCAATTTATCATCATCCAATCAAAATAACAAGAAAAATTAAGAATCCCCCCTCCTAAAAAAAGACAAGTTCAGCGTATACTGAACCCGGAAGTTACAACATTTCAACAAACACCTCAGCAGTCAGAAGCAGTGATTATTCGTCTAAATTATCCTGAGTAGCAATCGGTAGCAAAGGCAATGATTCTTATCTCAAGATCAAAAATCCATGGAATACGTCGCAGATTGACTGGGAGATAATAATAGTAATAATAATAAGGATTGTGTTATAGATAGTCGAGAAGTAGTAGGGTCGCGTGTCGAAGGGTCGCTCTCGTGGGATTGGTCCCATCAATCATTTTGCGTGAAAGGGAATTTCCGAGGTAAGTAGAAGTGTGGGAGGCGATGGTCCGTGGCTGCTTGAATCTCGAGAATTGAATCGGAATGAAAATCAAGCCTGTATCCCTTCGCAGATCGCGTGACTTTAGGTCAGTCCAAGCGAAATCTCTCTCTCTCTCTCTCTCTCTCTCTTCCCCTCGACGCGGTAAGCAGACAGAGCAGGCCGGATTTACGGGCGCTTAGCGGCAAGGCTTCGTTGCGCGCAGTTGCTCTACTACACAGGTAGCAGCGGCAGCAGCAGCAGGTGCCTGCTCTGCTGGCATATCAATTTTACAGTGCGCCTTGACGTGGCACGACCCCCTCACTCGCTCGAGTATCTCCAACTGCCCGTGACCGAAGCTCTAGCACGCGCGTATACACGCGCTCTCTGCAGCTCGTGTAATTGCATACCACCTCTCTTTCTCTTTCTCTATCTCCAGTTGCTAGCGGCTAATTCAAGGTCGTTATTATTCATAGCCAAGCGAGCGCGAGCTTGACTTGCATTTTTATATTACACCCCACCATCGAGGTTGTTTGTTCCCGGTTATTATCGTATTTCCCGAGAGCTACAACTACTGCACTTTCTATTTGGATTATTCTGCTGTGTTTATTGGAATTCTATGTCTCTTTGTCTTCCGGAGGGACGTTACGCTGGTCTTTAATAAATCAGTTGGTTTACTTTGGCTTCAATAATTAAAAGCTTTTTGCGGCGACTGTCATTTTCGACTATTAATTACTCGCTTGAAGATTGACAGTGAATCGCAAGCTCTTTTATTATCTATAATCTTATTTATTGAAATTTCAAATTTATTTCTACAGTTAATAATAATTAAAATTGTATAAATAATAATTCTGAGAATCTAGAAAAACTGCTGCTCAAGTTATGCGCATAAAGGAAAGCGTTAATGCTTCTAAAAACGAATAATTTATCACTTCTTGCTAGGAGATCTTGTCAAGCGGAATAGAGAATAATTCAGGCATAGCGACGTGATCGATCATTGAGACCAAGTCGAGGAAAGGTTGCTCAGGGAGTTCGATGTCCCTTTGGAGTTAAAAGAATCATAATTTCTTAAACGAAAGGCAGTCAAATGAAAAAAGCCATGTCAAGGTGGCAACGAACTCTGTATATTATCGAAAGCTTGCAAGCTCAAAATGACACTTTTAAGAACAAAATATGAAGAGAAAAGGGAACATTTTCATTTGTCATTATAAAAACAACGGCAGAGATAAATCCAAGTAAAGTCGAGAAGCCTTGAGTTACACATTAGCTGCACAGTATGTGTATTTCGAGTATAATAAAGTCGTGGGAGTGCATATTCGCGCTCGAGAAGGTCAAAAAGGAAAAAAAAAAGAAAAATGATTTACAGGTGGCCTCTTGAAAGATAAACGAAGCGCGACTGCTAAGCTAAAGCTCTTATTTTTAAGGAATATAACGATGTTTTTACATTCAACAATTTATATGCGAATCGCTCTCTTTTATATCTTTTATGACAACGCAAGACACTCGCTAGACTCGTCGTTAAATATTTCATAGTGGTTTACGAATTTTCCTTTTTCTCTTTATTTTTTCTTTACTAAAAATAGTGCACGGTAATTATTCACGTCGAAACCACGAAGAGCTAGGCAACTTTTTTTTTACTTTTTATACAAAAAAGCTTAGACTTATCTCTCACCCACTCCAAACACATTTTCTCTCCCTCATACTTTCCTCGAAAAATAAAAAAAATAATAAAAAAGAAGCTTTTGAAAGCTTTGAGAAGCGCGAGATTTTCGCGGGAGATCAGCTGCTGTGACCCAATTTACCCTCTGACACACATGGTAGTCGTTATGTAGAAACGAGTTGTCGGGGCTACGTAAGTGATCTAACTCCTAATCGCTTTTTCCTCTCTTTTTTTCCTCAAGTTCTTTTTATCCTTCTCCCTTTTTTTTCCAAAGGCGAAAGAAATAGAGCCTCTCGAAAGTGTCTATATACGCGAGCTATGTTTAGATCGCTACCAAGATTACTTCCTCGGCCGTGTGTCAAATTCTTCATCGATAAGATAAAAACAAGAGATAGCCCGAATGCTTTTTATAGCTCGCTCTTTTCACCTATCTTTCTCTCTCACTCTTTCTCTCTTCCCCTCTCTCTTTTGAAGCTTTTTTAATGCTCGACGATCTTTGAATTTTCACTGCGGCGCCTGAAATAAAAATCCTCGTAAATATTTATACGCTAGGTATCGTTGAAGGAAAGGATGGGGCTTGGCTACGTGAGCGCCTCGAGCTTTCAAGCACGCTGCCAAGACCGCTGCTAACTTTTTGACAAACGACTCGGATATCTCCAAGAGCTTTCATGATACGCGATACTTGTGAAAAAAGAGGAAGAAGAAAGAAAGATTGTATGTGTATCTATCAATGACGGATTTTTATAGCATTTCCATTGTCATTGTTTAATCAAGCAAGAAATAGTTAAAACACAAAAATTCGCGTTCTTTGCTTACAAATGTCACACGACAAAATAACAATATCGTCGAGTCTTTGCCAAATTGAAACAGCTCACTTGCCTCTGGTAAGCAATAAAAAGCTACGGAACAATGCAATTAGCACCCCGTAAATTCTGGTTCTAACCTCGCAAAAACGAGCTTTTATACGTAGACGATATAACTACATAGAATACATACACTCGTACACAGAAAAAAAAAGTTTTAAAAAAGAAGGGAAAAATAACGACTGCGTAGCCCAAAAAAAAAAAGATGTAGTACATCGGTCTATATACACAAAGCCAACTCGTCAACTAAAGCGACGCGCTTGCTAGTGTCCCACTATATAAAAAAACACACCGTATGTATTCTCGGCTCTCTTTTTTTTGTCTGTCTGCTGGTAGCGGCTAGCGCTTGTCTTGTTTCCCTTTGCATATTCATTTGGTTATCGTTCCAGAGCAACCATCCCCCCTCGTAACTCCTGCAAGCTCATTCTCTCTTTTTTTTACTTTCCGCAGGTAACAAAAGGCCAGCAACAGCAGCAAGTGTGTACATAAGCCAACCGCTAAATGAAAGAACCGCACGTAAACAAAACGATTTTTACGTTAGTTGTCTTTTAGAATCTAGAGCTTTTTTTTATATTTTTTTTTTTTTTGTCTCTTGTTGCCGTTGCCAAACTATCACCCTTTTCACGGGATTATTTTCGCGAAAAGCTTGAGAAATGCTTGCGTTGAGATTGCACATATGTACATACATACATACAACGCATCTCTTTGTCTATCGTTTCTTTTTTCTTTTTACATACGGTACGTATGTATATCAAACATTGGCTTTGAGCTTTGATGGTATATGTGAATGTTACACTGCTGTCACAATGTTATTGAAAGCTTGGGTTTTGTGAGCTGTCCGAATTTACGAAAAAAGGGTGCCGGATTTCGCGCTCTACAAAGAAGAAGAAGAATAAAATGAAGAATAAGAAAAGAAGAAAAGGAATAAAGAATAAGAGAAAAGAATCAGGCCGTCTGAGGTTTAAGAGACGTGACGGGTATAGACTGCTGGTTCTTGATATTTCAAAAGCTCCTGCAATTCTTTATATACCGTTTGTATAGACTAACTTACATGTGAGTAGGTACGTGTGGATTTGTTTGTGTCACTGGGCTTTTACTATTTTTTGCAGAAGCTTTTCGATTTTACAAATTAAAGGATTTGTAAAAGCTCAGCGCGTATGTGTGTGTGTGCGTGTGGCTCTTTCTTTTTTTCAACATACATAGGATATCTTTTGATTTATTGAAAATTTCGTCTTTGACTTTTTATAACTTGAATACAAGCTCTATACAACCCAAGTTAATTTTGAAATAGCTCATCCTCAATGTATGATAAGTAAGCAAGATTAAAATTGTTTGAACTTGTGAATTAAAATGAAAAATTGGGAATTCCAGTTAGCGTATAAAATATGCGCGCAGTCATTAATATATTTTATGGAATAACGAAAAAGTTAATCTCTCATGAAAAATTATGTCGAGTTATTTAAAAATGAAATTTGTTTAGCAATGAAATCGTACATCATCTCTATGAGAGGTCCTTAATTAAAAATATAAAAGAAGAAAAAAAAGCAAGGAGCCGAAAATAGTGTCGGCAAAGGTTACTCAAGAGGACGATAAAAAGCTAAAACGAGGCCAGATGGAGGGGATATGAGAGAAAGAAAGGGGGTATATATAGAGAGGGGGGAGGGTTAGGAGGAGGGGTGTGAAACATTAATTATAGGCCTGCGGGTGAGTAAAGGCAAGCAAAAAAGTCGGCTGAATTAGTCCTCAAAGGGCAATCAACGGGGATATGCGCGAGGAGGAGAAGGAGCGGACGCACAGGTGCAGAGAAAGAGAGAGAGAGAGCTTCAATTTCTCGGGGCTCCTTCGCGCCTCATCAGCAACAGCAGCAGTACAGCAGCTCTGTGGCTGGAAGCGCGTCTAAATCTATACTCTTTCTCTTCCAAATTAATATATCATTTTCCCGCGGCTTTCGGCTGGACACACCCGACCCGAAGCTGTATCATGTCCGAGAGACGGTCGCCGGCTGTGACTGTAATAACAATGCAATTCACTCTTTCTTTCTTTTTCTTCCTCTCAAGGAAAGTTAATTAAATCGCTTCGGCTGGAATACGAGATTTAATTAAGAGCGTCGCACGCGTGTATCAACACATATACATATATACCGATACATACTGGCTTATTGCGACTTACGAAATAAAAAATTTGAAGCTCGATATTTCATGAGTAAGTTTGGCAAATCTGGTAAGACGAATTACGTTCGTACCAGCGATCTTCAGATTACGCTTTAACTCGTGTGCCGGCCCAATCACATTTGTAAGCAATTTTTATGTTATGCAAAAAATTCTTGAACGATTATTAAAGATATTGTCCGAGCAATAATTTTGACATTAAAAAATAACATGTAAAACAAAGTTACATTTGGTAAGGAACTTCAATTGGATTAATTTTTTAAATATTAACAATACGAATTTAGGATCGTCTATATATTTAATTAAGTACCTATTTTTTCATGTTTTCTAATATTATCAAATAAATAATTCTTTTATCGTGATTTTACTTTGATGCTATCAATTTTACTTTTAGATTACATTACAAATAAAGTCAAGATTGAGAAAAATGTAAACTTCTAAAAGATATCACATTTAATATTTCGATTATACATTTTATTACAATATATTTATTTATGTAAAATACTTTTTATGTAAAAAAATTATATATCAAATTTTAGGTCACTGAATTCTGACACCTCGTTTTTTTTTGAGCTTATACAAAATTTGAATAAGAAAATTGTGATTGAGTTCAACATTTAAAATATGAACGTGAGAAATTAATTCATAAATTAAACTTGATATAATACATTTTGTAAAAATAATAATAATCGGCTTTCAAGCCAAGATGAGTCAAAAAGTTTAATGCTCTTATATGCAGAATTTTCCCAGCAGTCACAAATAAAGAGAGTAAGTCACGTGGGTTGGCTGATTCAATTTCCGTTGGAGCGGTTTTTGGGGTGGCCTTGCGTGATGCAAAGCTTCAAAAACAATCTTAAGACGAAAACAAGAAAAGCTGAGTAAAGCTTTGGGTCTTCATACGTAAACATATACACAAGGTCTAGCCAAAAGAACAGCTCATACACTTGATAACGATTCTTCACCTTATATCAAACCGGTTTTTCGCGACTGATTCGTCAAAATGCTTGCAGATTATTTCTCAAACGAGCACACTGAGTTATTAAGCAATTGCTTGCACTTTGAGACATATTATATCACAAGTGCGTTCTTCCAAATAAGATTCAATAACGAGCTGGTAGTCCAAAAATAATTCTCAATCCGCATCGTGTATAGTAATAATCGCTTTTCACTATGAGCACTCGCCACTCGGTCATTTCAACAGCACCTACATACTCTACGTCTATCCACTTGCTGTATATATATGTACTTACTCTCCAGCGAGTATAGAGAGACAGCCAGTGTTAGGAAATAATATAAGATGATGCTATCTGTGGGACGACGCAAGGCTCTTTACGAGCTCTTCCGGTGCTCTCTCTCTCTCTCTCTCTCTCTCTCTCTCTCTCACTCTCTCACGCACACGCAAACGCAAGAGAAGCGCACTTTCGTTTCGCACTACTGCTGAAAGAGTAGCTCGATTCTCTCTACTTCTTATGTATATAGATATATACATATCTACGATACACACTATACATAGGTATACACTTCTACACCCTCTCTCGAGGGGCTTTGCTCACTCGTTCTTGCTTTTGGTATAGTAGTGCAAGTTTCCCCTTGGTATAGTGCAATATAGCTTCCTGAAATTTATACCTTTCCCGTTTGGTCTCTTTACCAGTAGCTTTCGCTTCTTCTTCGTGTTGGGGCTATACACAGTGTGGAATTTTATTATCATAAGAGCTGACATTTCGAGCAGAGTCTTATTCTGGATGTATACCCTATATTATGTGCTGTTCTAAGTCTCTTTTCAGAAAGATACATTTTAGAAAAATTATGAATATCACTATTATATTGGTGATCTAGTAGTTTTCAATGTATATATGAAAAGATCTGCTTGCTATAGATATATCCTTAAATTGTGGACAGTCATCGTAAAGTGAAAATTCAATGAGGTCAAGAACAACAGCAAGCTGTAGACTATACTCGTACCACGCGAACCGGGAAATAACACCTACGCCACTATTGGTACTTGCCGCAAGAGTAGGTCCGTTAGAATGATTAAATATATTTTTGCTATATAAGGTTCGATTCGTTTGCTGATCGTAAATGTATTTTTTAAATTGAAAAAAAAAAAATAGAAATAGCTAGCTGTGTATATTATTTTACATAAAATCTGGTTATCAAAAATAGTAATGATGTTGATAGCGTATTTTGATATTTCGCGTACCTGCGGACAGAAAGAGCGTATAGTTTTTGCCTTTGTAGGTACTAAAATTCCAGTACATTAAAGATTATTCATCGTAGCTCAGAATGGATTGGCAGGCTAAACGTCGGCTTCGCAATCTACATAGTTTGTAGGTTCGATTCCCAACGTACTTCATTCTGAATCATATTCTGTGCATACCGAAATACGCGCTTTATAGAGTGTTAAAAAGGCTTTTAAGAAATACCTCATTATTTGCGTCATTGTCATCAATGTTTATGACTATTTCATAATTTTTTATTACAATTATAAAGTAATTGTCTTTTTTTTCTGTCCAATATCAATTATGAAAAACTTATTCTATTTAGCATCGGGAGTTAAAATTTGTTTAAAAGATAAAATTGATACCTTTTAGACTGACTCTATCTGAATCGTCATTTCTTAATTGTTTTTAAAATTCTAATTTCTGTTTCAAGTAAATCATTTTCAGAAATTAATTTAATTTAAAAAAATAAGTTTTATTCATTTTTAATTAAATAAAATTTTGATAGAAAATATGAATTTAAAAAATACAAATTGTTATAAAAAGCTTCGTAATTCATATCAATAATAAAGACAATTTTTTAAAATTTGTTTTTATAACTACCATTAAAACTGTAGTATAAATTTATGTACAATAATGAAAATAACTAGGTAATAATCCTAAGTGTTTACTTATCATTTAGATTAGCTTATTACCGCGCTTTACTCATTGAAATTCAAATATTTTATGGCTCAAATCGACCATGTGTGTTTTGACACCTACGATCATCAGACATAAAGATAAATGGTTCAATTTTAGATTGGGATGAGACACTCCAAAAATGTTAAAGCTATACTAAAGACGGTTCACTAGCCGATAACTGTAAAAAGAAAAGATATAATGAATTTGTTGTCTAAAATAAACGAGCGCGAGTGGGTGTGAATATTGTCAATGAATTCTTTATGAGCTAAACTCCAATTGTATAGTCGAAAGTAGCAATGACCTTTTTTTCTACGCCTATTGTTTCTGAGACACGTGTTACGATATTTCTGTCGATGTCGTAAAACAAGACTGAATACATTACGACACATTTAGCTTTTTTTCATATTTTTTCATTTTATAATAAGGAAAAGAAATCTTCGTTTCTAATATACATGCATGTATAATAAACACTTGCTCTTTTTTCAATTTCCAGTATTAGAAACTAAACATCGCTTGATATTAAAGTCCGAAAATTAGGCATAAATCTTGGCGAGACGCGTAAGGTGGTAATTCTCTAGAGTGAAATGGGAGCAATAACTCAGCCGAACGCAATATAATTTTCAATCCCATCAAATCTAAGCTTATTTACGGCCAGGATGAAATACTAAATCCACGATTTTAACAAGAGTAATTGTCATTTTGGTCTCAGCAAACTAAAATGTCGCGTTTGCAAAAAGCAAAAATATAAAAAGGAAAAATGAACAAAAATTCAACGAAATCTTGTAAGCAAGTGTATATTTCACGAAGAAAACGAGGTTTAAAGTGGTAAAAAAAAAAAAAAAAGAATCAAGGTAGATAATCTTTACAGTGATAGTATAAGGTGTAGAAGCTTACTACTGCTATAATTGGGGTTATTAAAACGTTACGCGTTGCTGGAGTTCATCGCGTGCATGCTTGCGGGAGTGCCCGGAAAAACAGACTCGGCTGGCCGACTGAGCGTGCAGGCGCGCATTTTCTCGGCCACGGCGCGTGTCGATCTTGGGTGGAAGAAAAAAAAAGAGACAAAGAGGGAGGGTTTATGCACGAGAAGACGCTCTACTTTATAAGAATGCTCGTATACCTATATGCGATACAACTTTTATTTATTTAGTTGGGATAGCACGGATGCGAGGATATTCTGTATTGGTATTTGCTTTGCAGTCCTAAAATCAATTTTTATTAATTTTCTTGTTTCTTTAGATGAGTCTTAATTTTTTTTTTTTTGCAAAAAAAGTTGTGGGTAAAAATGATGATTTTAATTTACATTTTTAAAATAAAAAGTTTGTATGTCGATAATTTTGTTAGTTTTTTTTTATAAAATTTTTAAATGAAGCTAATTATGCTTACAGAAAAGTAGCAGCGTAGTAATATTTCAAGGTGTATCTAATTTTTGATTCACAGCATCTATTATAAATTGAGTATTATAATATTTGACATACTTTTTTCTATGTCTATAATAATGTAACTTTTTGTCAGATATTATAATACTAAAAATAGAGCAATACTGAAAATAATTATTCCAAATTATTTGAATATTAATTGCGAATAAATATTTTTTTAAAAATATTTATTGCAATCATAATAGTATAATACATTTACAGCCATACTTTCATAATCAGCATTTTTTTTATAAAATCTTATTCAAATTATATTCTTGTTTTATTTCACGTACAGTTGCTTTTCAAATAAAACAACATATAATACAATTCATTGCAATAATTTAATCTAATTTGCCTGAAATTGCAGCAATTTCGAAAAAAAGATCTTAATAAACGTAAATGAAAACATCGAGTTTGGAAAAGAAACATAATTTTTACGCTTTGACTTCAATAGACATAATTTTTATCTCTATCGCGTGCGAGCACAACCCAGTAAAAATGAGAAAAAGAGAAGAAAAAGAAAACTATCTTTATATACAGCAAGCCGGCGCCTTAAAAGATCACTCTCTTTCTTTTTTTGCAGTCTTGAAGTCGACTCTGCATATATAGTATATGTACCGGACTTGTAAAAGTCCTGTATTGAATTGAAGCCATTGAAGACGACGCGCACAAAGGGAGACAAATTGAGAAGTAACATAATACACGCGAGACTTATATATATATATATATATATATATATATATATATATATA